>JAMPIV010006169.1:12500-69088 GCA_024509875.1 Oreohelix idahoensis | reverse complement strand
AATAAAATCTTTGGGAAAATACATAGAGCCTGGGTCTGGATGCCTGGATATAAAATGGAGATTGGAATGTACCTTTATGAAAAAGGATTGTGGAACGTGTTATGTAAATAAAAGTTATTATGTTTGGAAATACAGCACTCAAGTTGGTTTAATCAATAAAAGGATGTGGAGTGGGTATGTGTGAAAGAGTTAAACCTATATAACATATATAGCATTAAAACCACTAGTACAAGCACGTCGCTGCTCACCAGCAAGGAGGGAAGAACGTGGTCTGGGTTGAACAAAAGACGAACCTATTCTCATCCAAGAACTACTATCTCTGGCGGAACAAGGGGGCCAGTAAGAGAAATAGTCTCACTTGGAAGGAAAGAAACAAAGTAAATAATAGATAACTAGGCCTGCCTCAGTCACCTAGTTATAGTTAGGATTGGACAGGGACCATCACCAGCTCGGTCACACAAGTAAACCTATTTTGAAATTACCTGACTTAAGTCAAGAATTCATAGTAAGGACGGATGCCAGTAATATTGGGTTAGGTGCGACTCTTCTACAGAAATCAGATGCATTGGATGGGGAATTAAGCCCAGTGGCATATGCTAGCAGAAAGTTGAATAAAGCTGAAACCAATTACTCAACTAGCGAAAAAGAATGTCTTGCAGTAATATGGGCGATAAAGAAATTCAATATTTATCTGTATGGGAAGGCATTTAAGTTGCAAACGGATCACAAACCTTTATCGTTTCTAGCACAGGCTAGACATGAGAATTCTAGATTACTCCGTTTGTCCTTATTGATGCAGCCATTTGAGTTTAGCATAGAGTATATAAGTGGAAAAACAAATCTGGGAGCGGATTTTTTAAGCCGCCATCCGTGTGATGAGAATCACCCTAAACCCCAGGAATAATAATAAATTTCTCTATGTGTATATAGAATTATAGACTGACATGTAACGTCTGTTTTAAGTGGGGAGGATTTGTCGTGAGAAATTCTAATCCACATATATAAATTATCAGGTAAATGTAAAGCCTAACACATAACTTCAATAAAAGGAAAGAAGAATGGTAAAGAACAGTGCTGTCACAATGACTGTACTCGAAATCCCCCTTGTTTTCTACTTCGTCGGCAAATTGTAACGTTTCACGTTGATAGTAAAAGCCTTCTGCAGCATACACGCGTTTCCCCAACACAATAAAATGTGTACTCCATTTCTAAGAAAAACCTTGAGATACGCAATCTGACCTAGATTTAAAATTCCATTCATGTCATTTTATACACTACGCTACCAAAAAAACGAAAGACAGATGGACTAAAGATAGAAAGAAAGGGAGGGGCTGAAAGCCGGAATGCAGGCAATACTACCACAGTCGCGCGATAAACACTTACTACCATCACGCCTGTAAGGCCACTAGCACTAGCTTTTTTCAAATCGACAGTGATAAAAAAACACTACCCATACGAGAGTTAGTTTTTAAAAACATGAAAAATTCTTATTAGGAAATATGACATTATACTGGTTTACGTTTGAAAACATTACAGTACCCAGACACCACATCGTATTCGAAGTAAACAGGAGGTAGAAGAAATTGCATATTTTGAACGCAGCCACTTAGCTCCTTTAAATTTGTATATTTGGGTTCCTTAGGACTTGCTGACAAAGAATATGTTAAACGTTACGCAAATAGTCTAGGAATTACCAAATTATAGCCAAAATAAAATAGTGAGGGTGTCAGACAACACCCAAATCAGAATCGCTCAGTGGCAGATTTTCACCCCACCATTGTACGGGAAATGGGTCTCCATGTTAAATCCGATTTGATTGGAGCGCAAGAAATGTAAGGCTAAACACGATTAGTCGGGCTATAAATACTATCTTTTGTTGTCAGGGGAAACGGGAGTAGGAGTACTTTTTTTCAAACGATTGGGTAAACATGGCACGATTGGTTAGAACCGCGAATATAGTCAATCAGAGGCGTCAGGTCAGCACCACATGTTCAAATAAACTTACTACAGAACCAGTGCGTTGAGCACCAGTGCATATTTTTCTAAATAAAAGCCTGGGACATCGGCAGATCGACGTTGTGCTATATTCATTGCCATTCAACGTAACTGTGTATTATTCCATGAACATGAGGTAAAGCCTATATAGTGCTCCAACCTGAACAGAAGGTGTCGGAGGAAAGTAAAACTGCATGGAATTGCCAAACAGTACACTGACACCTATATTATCGACTAGAAAGAAATAATGCTGGAATTGCAGAGGCGTAGTAACCATTAGGGAGGAATATACTGGTGTAAATTATTTCAGATGAAGCTGACAGTTGGCCTACCGCTCTGAACTCAGTGTTTGTTATGTAATGTGTTCAGTCTGTAAATAGATTATAAATTAGTTATGAAGTAGGAGGTACAACCTTCTTGTTTCAGGGACCGTGGTCCAAACGTTATTGAGCAGCACCTGGTCTGGGCTTTGCTGAACCTAGAGGCTGACAGCATACTCCTGGGTCCAGATAGTGACCAGTGAGGTGTCTGCAGAACAGAGGGAGGCTATCGAGCAGAGGAGTCCTTTCCTGCCGCCATCACGAAAGATAAGCCCATGTGGCCAGTGGAGCTCAACATTATGCCCCCCCTCAAAATCTGACTTTATTACCAAGTAGAGGGAAAATACAGTGTTTAAATTGATAGGAACTGTGAACTTTTCCCCATATTATTTACAAGATAAACAAACACTTGAAGTCATGATGACAAATAACAACATAGCTTGAAAAAACAAAACCAGTATTACCTCATATTACTACTACACAACTGACACACATAAGATAATATTAATAAAATATGTCACTACAAGATTCATATTGATAAATCCTGTACATATAAATTGTAATTAAAATTGATTGTGATTCCTGGTTCACTTTGTAGTTGAATCAGGACACATATAGTAATGAAAGTACTTAATACATATTGCTATTTGAAAATTTACCAGTGACTCATTTAAGATAGTCTTATAGAATGTTACATGTGTGTGAGTGTTACAGTGTTGTCAAGTGTGGTGGAATAAATTAAATTGTTTATCTGTCTGTTGTTGTTGTGACTTACACTTCATCATATACATACCCTAGACATTTAACGTAGTCATCACAATATTCCAGAATAATTCTGACTGAGGCATAATGAGGTAGCAAGTAAGGTTATCTGTAAAACACTACACCTATTAGATACAGATACCTTCACAGCTGATCTCAGTCAGTACACTAATTCCCCTATAAAAATTTATAACATCCCACTTTACCACATACGCAAAGAATCATCCTTCTTCGTAACAATCACCATTGGGAATGCATATGGTGATTCCGAAGGAGATATTACACCTAAGCGTATCATCTCTTTTAACTCTTTCTCTACCCTGTCTTTGTAGTGTAAAGATATAGGATAGGGTCTAAGTTTGATATGTTGATAGTCAGTAAGAATAATGTCATGGGATATAAGTGATGTCTGACCTGGAAGATCGGTGAGAACATCATCGAAAGACATAAGAATATCCCGAACCTGACATTGTTGTGAAGAAGATAATGAAGAAGAAATAGTCACGTCCTTCCAAGATTCCGATGATTGCAAAGAAGGCAATTGGAAGTGTAAAGGAATAGATGACGTGGTATCTTCCTCATGAACAACTGCAAAAGAAGCAGCTTGATGTGAAGAATCACTAATAGAGTTAATGACAGGAATTAATTCCTGTGGTCTTTCAACTGCTAATTTTAGCATGTTGATATGAAAGGATTTGATTTTACCTCTAACGTTCACAGAATATTCAACATCTGTGACTTGTTTGATAATGTCAAATGGACCTTGCCATGATATTAGTAATTTATTATCTTTATGAGGTAATAATAACCAAACCTTTTCACCTGGTTTAAAGAATCTTAATGTTCTCTTTTGATTATGTAATAATCTTGATCTTTGAGTAGCCGATTTTATACTCTTGGATGCATAAGTGCACGCATCTATGATTCGCTGTCTGAGATCAATAACCAACTCGTAGCTGTTTCGAGTGGGTGTATCAATTGATGCTCCAACCAACAAATCTTTGAGTATCATCATTGGTCCGCGAGGATTCGAACCATAAACCAATTCGAACGGGGACCATCCCGTGCTTTCATGAGGTACCTCGCGAAAAGCAAACAGGGCAGCCGGAAGGAGCCGGTCCCACTCACGAGGGCATTCCTCCGTTATCTTAGATAGCATCTGTTTTAGAATACCATTATAGCGCTCGCACACACCGTTTGATTGGGGCCTATAGGCACTACAAAACGAGTGGTGAACAGATAACATGGATTCTAAATCCCTCATAATATTGGACGTAAATTTTGATCCTTGATCTGACAAAATGTCCTCCGGAAAACCGATCCGACAGAATACTGAAAATAATGCATCAGACACAGATGCAGTCGTGATGGTTTTCAACGATATGGCTTCTGGCCAACGCGTGCAAAGATCTACGCAAGTTAAAATATGTTGTACAAGATCTGCTGTACAACTTTGTATCTTTGATAACCCCAGGCCAATAAAATTGTGACGTAATACGAAACAATGTTCTTTTGATCCTCATATGAACTGCCATAGGGGAATCATGACCTGTTTGTAGGACCAATGGTCTGTATTCCTTTGGAACTACTACTTGATGTATGATCGTTTTGCCATTATCAAAGTATCTAGTGAGTATAGATTTCTTTATCTTAAACCACTGTTTAGCCACTCCTGTGTGTTTAATGGTTTTTTGATCTGCTCGACTAAACAAACCTTGTAATGTTGGATCACTTTTCTGTTTTTCTACAAAAACAGATGGTGTAACAGTGCCAACTTGAGACATAATTGTATCTATTATTGGAGTAGGTGGTGTAGACATGTCTGTAGCTAACTGTTGTGCTCTCGTTACAACAGCATTCCCCACCTGTGGGTGAGATTCAACCCACATTGCAATCTCCTCAGGAGTGCAATCTTTAACTCCTGGTATGTTTCCAATAATAATCTCAGTGATGGGCGCTCTCAGGCCGCAGGCATAAACAGTGCCTGTGTAAAAAGGAGTATCAATGTATACTCGTGCCACAGGGAAAGTTTCTATATTCCCTCCAAATGTGACACACTTAACTGATTTGCCTGTAAAAGCAGAGGGATCGATAAGCGAGTGCTTTATGCCTATCGTGGAAGAGCCCGTGTCACGCAAAACTTTCACTATCTTCCCATCCAATATTCCTGGATGAAATGTAAGATAACCCATATTTACACACGCCGACATTGTAGGCACACAATGACCACAATCAAGTGTAATTTTAGACTTTAATCTGTTTTTTGATTGACACTCATAACAGGTATCATTCATTACCATACATGCATTCGCATGATCATTATCATCATTACCTTTCTCCTTTTTGACACTGCAATTATTTGCATGTCTATGTTTACTTTTGTCTCTCGACGGAGATCTGGCATTACCTTTACTATTATTGACTGACTTTTTATTGCTATAATAAAAATCAGTAGGGTCATCCTTCTTTGCATCTCTACCATAAGATGATCTCTGTTTATAGTATCCTTTCTGATGTGTATCATCATAATCCCTGCCTCTGTGATACCCACGGTCATGAGGTGAATATCCTCTATAACCTCGTCGATATGAATTCGAAGGAGAGCGATGACGACGAAAGTTATAAAAACCTCTGTCGGATTGATAACAATCTGAACGATAACGTCCATCAAAGCTCTTCGATCGAGGTCTGTGATCATGGTGTGCCGCGCACACAGGCAAAGGATCTGGAATAGACGATCTATGAACATCTTTATTCTGATGTGCGGTCTGATATTGTCTTCCGAGTTTTTCATATTCATCAATATTATTAGGATGTCTTTCCTGCAAAAATGATTCTAATTCACTACTGCATGCCGATAAAACTTTATCTCGCAGCATGAGATCTATGATACCTTCATATGTTTTATTAATACCAGAGAGATCAATCCATCTGCTAAAAAAGTGTTTAATTGATGCAATGAATTCACCAAAATCTGCATCTTTACTTGGCTTAGCCGTATGAAAACGATCCCTGAATCCAGACTCAGTTAACTGGAAACGTCTTAGTAGTACCTCTTTTACGACATCGAAATCGTTTCTACTCTTTTCATCCAGACTCATGAAACATTTAAGTGAGTCACCAGTCAAAAAATCAAGTAAAAGACTGCTCCATCTTTCTTTTGGTATGTTCAAGGCGGTGACTTTTATGATGAACCTAGATAAAAAAGAGTCAATGCAATCACGAAATTGATCAAAATTAGGCATTTTTAACTTCGTGTAGAAAACATTCGTACCCGCTGATGTCTTAGCCTGCTGTTACGTGCAGTCTTTGATATCTTACAATATTATACATAGGTAAATTTTTTGTGCTTAAGGGAAAGTCATTATTGAGTTACTTCCCTTGAAAGTTGTGCCATCTCTTCGATCAAACTCCGCGGATAAATCCATTTTACTGCGATTTATTCGTTGTTTGGGTAATAATAGATTGTTCTTGCTTCAGAATATCTATGGCCTGAATTTATGTGTATTGTTTGTCTGAGTAGGACGAGTCTGTCTTATATCTGTATATCTTTACATATCTAAGTCGAACTATATGTTCTGTTGTCTCTAGAGAGGTCAAAGGCTATTCGGCGGATGTGTCGCTAGAGTGTGGTGTGATTTGGCTTCGTCCTGATAGGGACTGTGTGTTTCCTATGTCGGCCTGTCGCCGGGAAAAAGTGATCTCAGTATTTGTGGGGAAAGTGATAGTCGTCTAAACCTATCGTGTATGCTTTACCCCAGTGTTTATTCATATTGCCAAGGAATGGCAGTTTCATATTTCCTCTACCAAGGTAATCAAAGACACTCTTATGAACTCTCGATCGAAGCCACCATTTTCGATAGTTACGATTTGAATGTCTAAGAGAATATATTTGACTCGATGAAAACGACTTCGATTCCTAGCAGCACTATATTCTGTAGAATGCAGTCAATTGTTCATGATCAAATCTACAGAGCAATGCAATGTTTTATGAATGACTAACTTTAGGACAGATTCATTATCTGCATCCAAACGTGAGTGACAGTTCACGAGTGAAGCCATCTTGGAACCAAAACATGTAGCGACTTTCAAGAAGAGAAAAGGGGATGCCCGTATTATCGCTTGTTTAGTCCAGAGATCACTGCTACACATGAGAACCCGTTATTAGCGGTTCAATATTATTATATGAAAAAATATGTGCTGAACATTATGTGGGAGAATCGTCGCTAAACGAGATTAGGTTTAGAAGCCATCTGAAATATTGTTTATAAGCTGACGTGCTCAGTCAGTGAAGTCAGATGATTTATATGTATGGGCGATGCTGAGGGCTTGGCTACTGACAGTCCATTATAATATTAATCTACATGAGTGCCCATGTAACATAACATTGCAAGACCATTTATCCACTGTACTATGATGTATTATGCCAACCTGTGATTTGTCACTATCTGTGCTGTCGAGTGTGTACGTCCAATTAAACTTTAGAAAAGGTACACAGTCGTTGGTGTCGATGACTTCCAGTCATACATGAGTGTGAGAAAAGAACATTTGTCAACAACACGAACCCTTATCATCATTCGCACATTGTACACTCAATCCATGTCTACACACCACTGCGTAGGTCAAGTTGACATTCCATACACTACAGTGGAGCAAACAACACCATAGAGATCTTATCAACTGATGATGATGATGATGTCTGCTTCCATCCACTTATATCTATCTTTTGGTGGATATCATTAACGGGAATAAAAATCCAACATTATCAACCTTATCAACTGGTGGACCAGCTTTCTGGGTTTGACCTCGCAGAAGTTCAGAAGTCAACAGATTACCGATACCAGACCGTTTCCTGTGGCTGATACGACACACTTGCAGTATTGGTTTGCTCTTTGTCAACACTTCGTCACGTGACCTGTCAAGTGAATGCAGTATGTAGGCCAGCGTTGTTGACATTTTTTACATTAGACATTACAGAGTTTCACAGAACAGTTGGATCAATTCTTGTCAATGTTAACAGGAAGACAGTATTTGTGTACTAAGAAGTCCTATTTTCATCGATGGATCTTCTTGTTTCCATATATGAACTTTAATATTTAAGGCCAGAATGTTTAATTGAATAAAGTGGCAGTTTGTTTATTTTCATAAAAATAACTTTGCCATTACTGTAAAACTGAGCCTATTTTGCAACACATACTATCATACACATAATTTATATATATTTATGTTTACATGTTATTTGTTTGTATAGTATGTTAGTTTCTATGTCAGCGGGTTGTGTTTAAGGTTGGCGGCGTCCTCACAACAGAATATCCCACGTCATAGAGGGTCCGTTGTGGGCGTTTTCTATAGGTGCAATTTTCTTGATTGAAAATTTGCTGCGACAACTGTTGCTTTTGTGTTAGCTGTGAAGACTGTAATTATTGTTATTTTTGTAATATTTCTTTGTTCTTTAGTTTTGTTTTGATTTGTTTGTAATTTGTTGGTCTAACCTTTTCTATCTTTCAGTTCTATTCACAATTTATATTCATATATTGTGACGTCATTTGTGTTGTTATTCTTTGCAGATTCAGTGATTATTTTCATTGATTTCCCTATTTGATTTATTTTGATTTCTGCAAACGTTCTTGTATTGTCAGTCCTATTTGTACTTTATGTATTCTGTTGGTTGACATATGTTTTATATAGGTATATTTCATAAGACACAATTGCCTGTGCACTGCACTTGGATTATGGTATAAACCAGTACCTGATTATTATTACTATTATACAAGACCTTATTAAAGGCTTGTGACCCACAGATATTGGGATAGTATACTGATTAATCAAGTCATTGAGAACTTGTGGTATTATTATTGATTCAGGTGATTAGTATTATTGTTAGACACCATGTCTACATTAGAATACTTCATTATACAAGGGAAAGCCCTTGATAAACTGGTCAACAATTAGAACAATGGGCAGTTGCTCAATATGACAAAGCATTAGCTGCAGAAGAGAGAAGAGCTATGGCAGAAGAGAAAAGATTAGCTGCAGAAGAAAGAAAAGCTATGGCGGAAGAGAAAGATTAGAAAGAGAAGCTGAGGCTGCTGCTGAACAAAAGAAATTGCAGATGCAGGTGGAGGAAAGGAGATTTGAAGCTGAACAAAAAAAATTAGAAAGAGAAGCTGCTGCGGAACAAAAAAGATTAGACAGTGAAGCTGAACAAAAAAGATTAGACAGGGAAGCTGAACAAAAAAGATTAGACAGGGAGGCTGAACAAAAAAGATTAGATGCTGAAGAGAAAAAAGCAATAAGAGAACATGAATTTGAGTTGGAGAAATTGAGATTGACAAGTATGAGTAATGTTAATCAGGCATCTAGTGGTAATGGTAAACCTTCTACTTACAAGGTTAAGGTTCCACCGTTCAATCAGTCCAGTGACGATATTACATTCTGGCTGGATAGATTTGAACGTTCTTGTCGTACACATAATGTGGATAAATCACAATACGCTAATCAATTATCAGAAAACTTGAAAGGTGAATCTTTGACTATATTATGCCTTGTAGGAGAAGCAGATAAGGATAATTATGATGTCATTAGGGCGGCTTTGATAAAAAAATATCAGCTAAGTGAGGAAGGCTATCGCCTTTTATTTAAGACGATGGTACCTGAGACGGGTGTAGAATTCTCAGAATTCACTGCAAAGGCACGTCTCACAGTTGATCGTTGGATTGAGCTTTCCAAAACAGAAAAAACGTATGAAGGACTTATGGATTTGTTGCTCAGAGATAAGATTATGTCATGTGTGAACAAACCTTTCCTTGAATTTATACATGAGCGTAAACCCAAATCTCTAAAAGAAATGGAAGAATATTGTTCCCAATATGTCACTGCACACCCCGACGTGACTTTTGGCAACACTAAGATTAAGGAGAGTATGCCAGTTGCTTCAGCAACACCATACAATCCCAATTATTCACACAGATTTCAGGGACCTCAAAACAGATTTGATAAAAAAGGTAACCATAATAGTTATCAAAACCAAGGTAACCAATCATTTCAGGGTTCTTCTTCAAAGAACTGGAGACGACCTGATAGCTCTCGACACAGGGGTGGTCATAATTATAGGAATTTCCGTAGAGGAAGTAATTATAGAAACTATCAGGGTTATCCGTCTTGGAGTCAACAAGATCATAATTACAGAGATACTCATTATAATGAATATGATAATGGTAACCAAGGGAACTATGACTCAAACCCAAATAGGGGTTACAATAGAGGTAACAATAACTACAGAGGTGATAATAACCGAGGTAGATCTCAAAACAAAAGACATAAACCACATTTTCAGGCAAACTCTGTACAACAAGAGTCCCATGAAGCCTATAAACAGAGTAAAGATAATAATGATGCTAGTAATATGGCATGTGCCGCTTTTGATTTTGGGAGAGCATCTCAGTGCCCCCAATGCAAAACGTTATTTGAGCCAACCACAGTGTCTACTTTAAGCTGTGGCCATCCTCTTCCTGCTCTTCCGGCATCAGTCGCGCATGATGGAAGAGGTTCTCTTGTCTTACATAAGGGTTTAGTGAATAACAGTCCAGTCTCTGTGCTATTTGATTCTGGATGCACCACAATTGGTGTTAGGCAGTCACTCGTAGATCCTTCCCGTGCCACTGGACAAGTAGTCAAATGTGTAACATTTGGCGGCACATTAGAGAAATACTCTACTGCTATCATTAGGATTGCTACTCCTTTCTTTACAGGAGATGTACACGCATGTCTTCTTCCGAATCCGATCGCTGACCTCATCATCGGTCGCATTCATGGAGTCAAGGAATGCACTCCGCAACAAATTTCCACGTGGGAAAGGCAAAACATGCAGATTGCTAACGCTGTAGTCACTAGAGCTCAGGCTCTTAATGTGCCTCAAACTTCATCTATTGAAGATAATGAAGTGCATAACCAAGATAATCCCTTGGTAATTTCTCGTGACTCGTTTATAAAACAGCAAGAAGATGATCCCACTCTGAAGAAATTCTTCATTCTTGCAACTAAAGGTGATCCGAATAAAGACACAAGTCGTAAATCGTGGATTACAAAGAAGAATGGCGTACTTGTACGTATGGTTCAAGACTCCATTACGTCAAGTCATTCTCAAATCCTGGTTCCCAAGAATTTGAGAGTTAAAATTTTGCAGCACGCTCACGACTCTCAGTGTGCTGGACACATGGGTTTTTTCCCGTACTAAGTCAAGAGTCCTTGCGGCTTTCTTTTGGCCATTGGTAAACAAGGACATACGTATTTATTGTCGATCTTGTAAAGTATGTCAGGAAGTTAAATCCAAAGGTCCACGGCATGCTGCACCCATTCAGGCGGCGGACATTCCTATTCGGCCGTTCCAAAAAATGGCTATAGACATTATTGGTCCATTTAAGATCAAGTCTGCCAGAGGACATCAGTTTATCTTGACGTGTGTTGATATGTGCACACGTTGGCCAGAGGCTATTCCTCTGAAGAGCATTACTACTGCTGATATTGCAGATGCTCTTTGGCTTATATTTTCTCGTCTGGGGTTCCCCGGAGAGATATTGTCAGACCATGGCACCCAACTAATATCAGATACCATGTCTCAAGTAATGTCTACCCTGCAGATAGATAGATCTTTAAGTAGTATCTACCATCCAATGTCTAATGGTATGGTCGAACGCCTTAATAGAACACTTAAAAACTTACTGGGGAAGATAACTGAGGATCATCCTCAAGACTGGGACAGAGTTTTACCTGCGGCCCTCTTCGCTTACAGAGAGGTACCCAATGAACATACGGGATTTTCTCCCTTTGAACTCGTCTTTGGCGCGCGTCCGCGTGGCCCTATGTCGTTGCTTCACGATCTCATAACATCTGACAATATTGACGATGACACAAAGTCATCCTACGAATATGTCATCGCGTTGAGACAAAAAATTATCGAAGCATGCAAATTAGCAACTTCTTCTTCTGAATTTGCGAAACAGAAGGCAAGGCAATTTGCCAATAAGAAGAGATGCTTACGACAACTTTGTCCTGGTGACAAAGCATTTGTATTACTACCTTGTAGGGAAAACAGATTACTTATTTCTTGGAAAGGTCCGTACGATATAATATCGAAAATTTCCGATGTCGACTATATTGTCGATATTGATGGGAAGCATAAAACCTTCCACATCAATATGCTTACTGAATTCCATGAACGTCCGGATTATTTGCAACCCATTTTCCAAGCAACGGACAATTCTCCAGTACAACATGGTCATTACTCATCACTGTCCGTGATACAGGATGAGGAAACAAGTTTTTCAGATGTAAATCTTCCTCTTCCAATGATCCCACTTCATTCCAGTGAATCATGGAAGAACGTTACTGTCTCTCCTGATTTGTCTCTAGGAGAACAGCGACAAGTTTCAACTATGTTGCAAACATTTCAGGATGTACTCACTGACATCCCTGGACAAACGAATGTCATTCAACATGACATTGTTCTAACTGACCATACTCCTATTAGGGTTAGACCTTATCCTATACCTATACATTTTCAAGCACAGGTCGAGAAAGAGTTGGATGAGATGATAGATTTGAAAATAATCGAACCATCCACCTCTGCATATTCTTCGCCGATGGTTATTGTGCGTAAAAAAGACAATAACATACGTCTTTGCGTTGACTATCGAAAATTGAATCAAGTAACGAAGTTCGATGCCGAACCTATGCCTTTACTGGAAGAGCTACTTACTCGACTCTCCAAATCTCATTTTTTCACTAAACTTGATTTGTCTAAAGGATATTGGCAAGTTCCTTTATCTGAACGCGCCAAACCTCTCACGGCTTTTTCAACACCTAGAGGTTTGTTCCAATGGAATTTTATGCCTTTCGGTCTTATGAACGCACCAGCTACGTTCGTACGCATGATGCGCCGAATCCTATCTTATCGGTCAGATGTCATTGCATATCTAGACGACATCTGTCTTTTCAGCGATACTTGGGAAGATCACTATTCAGGGTTAGATGAATTGCTGTCTACTTTGCGTGAGCACAACCTGACAGCGAAACCCTCTAAAGCCTATATTGGTTTTAGCGAAATTTCTTTCCTAGGCCACCGAGTTGGTCATGGTTTCCTAAAGACAGAGGACCATAATACTAGTAAGATACTTAACATCTCAATCCCTAAGACTAAAAAACAGGTGAGAAGTCTGTTAGGTCTTATTCAATTTTATGGCAGATTCATTCAGAATCTATCCTCTATCATGGCACCTCTCTCAACACTTCTAAAGAAAGGTTCGCCTAATGTGGTCCACTGGTCTCAGGAATGCCAATGCTCTCTGGATAAGATTAAAACACTGTTTTCAACACCACCTATTTTAGTGCTACCCACTAAAGATAAGACATTCGTTCTTCGTAGTGACGCTTCATCCACTGGGATTGGAGCGGCACTAATGCAAGAGTACTCTGGAACTCTGCATCCTGTAATGTATATTTCCAGAAAACTTAATGCGGCAGAAAGGAATTATTCGGTTTTAGACCGTGAGCTATTAGCTATGGTTTGGTCGATCCTCAAACTACAGAGATTCCTTCTAGGCGCACATTTCATAGTAGAAACCGACCAAAAAGCTCTTACTGCTATACAGAGTAAGAATTTGAAGAGCTCGAGGTCTACTCGATATGCAATTGCTCTTCAACCTTTTCATTTCTCTGTGCGAGCTATTCGTGGATCAGATAATGTGATGGCAGACATTCTGTCAAGATGCCCACATGATTCCACATAACTATTAGGGCTTAGACTTCTTGATATGTCTAGTTCTATAGTAGTTCCTTTTCTATATCATGATAGATACACATTTGTAATTTAATAATATAATGATTGTATCACTACATAGCGGTTCATGGATGTTTATTCACCGCTGTGCTTTGATGATTTTTTCTTCATAAATCATAAATTTAAGATATCTAATACGAAATGATGATATGAATTTTTTAGGCATTGTGTAATTGCCAGAATTGTATTATACTTTGATGACACCTTCCTGGAAAAATATACTTGTAGAGAAATAATTTCTCTCAGTTTATGAGACACATTCTCACCAGTCGCTCCATAAGTCGACTTAGCCTCATATTAGGCGTTATAGGTATTCCTGATATTTTCATCTGCGCATTATTCATGCGTTGTGAGCCTATTGTACGTTGCTCCTAGATGTATTTCAAAAAAAAAAAATGTTCCATTTTTTTTTTCCCGGGAGGTGTGGTAAGACTGTTACGTGCAGTCTTTGATATCTTACAATATTATACATAGGTAATTTTTTTTGTGCTTAAGGGAAAGTCATTATTGAGTTACTTCCCTTGAAAGTTGTGCCATCTCTTCGATCAAACTCCGCGGATAAATCCATTTTACTGCGATTTATTCGTTGTTTGGGTAATAATAGATTGTTCTTGCTTCAGAATATCTATGGCCTGAATTTATGTGTATTGTTTGTCTGAGTAGGACGAGTCTGTCTTATATCTGTATATCTTTACATATCTAAGTCGAACTATATGTTCTGTTGTCTCTAGAGAGGTCAAAGGCTATTCGGCGGATGTGTCGCTAGAGTGTGGTGTGATTTGGCTTCGTCCTGATAGGGACTGTGTGTTTCCTATGTCGGCCTGTCGCCGGGAAAAAGTGATCTCAGTATTTGTGGGGAAAGTGATAGTCGTCTAGACCTATCGTGTATGCTTTACCCCAGTGTTTATTCATATTGCCAAGGAATGGCAGTTCCATATTTCCTCTACCAAGGTAATCAAAGACACTCTTATGAACTCTCGATCGAAGCCACCATTTTCGATAGTTACGATTTGAATGTCTAAGAGAATATATTTGACTCGATGAAAACGACTTCGATTCCTAGCAGCACTATATTCTGTAGAATGCAGTCAATTGTTCATGATCAAATCTACAGAGCAATGCAATGTTTTATGAATGACTAACTTTAGGACAGATTCATTATCTGCATCCAAACGTGAGTGACAGTTCACGAGTGAAGCCATCTTGGAACCAAAACATGTAGCGACTTTCAAGAAGAGAAAGGGGATGCCCGTATTATCGCTTGTTTAGTCCAGAGATCACTGCTACACATGAGAACCCGTTATTAGCGGTTCAATATTATTATATGAAAAAAATATGTGCTGAACATTATGTGGGAGAATCGTCGCTAAACGAGATTAGGTTTAGAAGCCATCTGAAATATTGTTTATAAGCTGACGTGCTCAGTCAGTGAAGTCAGATGATTTATATGTATGGGCGATGCTGAGGGCTTGGCTACTGACAGTCCATTATAATATTAATCTACATGAGTGCCCATGTAACATAACATTGCAGGACCATTTATCCACTGTACTATGATGTATTATGCCAACCTGTGATTTGTCACTATCTGTGCTGTCGAGTGTGTACGTCCAATTAAACTTTAGAAAAGGTACACAGTCGTTGGTGTCGATGACTTCCAGTCATACATGAGTGTGAGAAAAGAACATTTGTCAACAACACGAACCCTTATCATCATTCGCACATTGTACACTCAATCCATGTCTACACACCACTGCGTAGGTCAAGTTGACATTCCATACACTACAGTGGAGCAAACAACTCCATAGAGATCTTATCAACTGATGATGATGATGATGTCTGCTTCCATCCACTTATATCTATCTTTTGGTGGATATCATTAACGGGAATAAAAATCCAACATTATCAACCTTATCACCTGCTCTGACTGCACTTTAGCCAATTCCAACACTTTTTCCTTTTCTGCATGAAGTCTTAATGACTCAAGCTCCATGGCATTTTTATGTGCCTGGTCTAGTTGAAGAAGTTCCATTCTTCTTAACTCCATTTCTTTTTCCTTTTGAGCCATTTCTTTTTCCATTTTCTCCTTTTCATGGGCCAATTCTTTATCTTTTTGAGCCAATTCTAACTTCCTAAGTTCTTCTGCTCGTTTAGTAGCCTCGCGTTGTTCAATCCTTTCAAGACGCGATAAATGTTCTTCAAATTTGGTCTCCGCATAAATTTGAAGTTCAGATCCTGATTTACCCAAACTCTTTCCACTGTTAATAAAGTCTTCTAGTGTCGACATCTTTATAAGTTTGCGAATACCTTCAATAGTCTATAATATACACTAGGATATAGAACTCAATCTGTTATGTACATGAATATATTAATTAACAACAAACAAGATACAAGAACAGGTGACAAAGGACAATGAAAACAATCAAATGAAATACAATGAAATGATATATCAGTTATCCGACAGAAATTTACAATTATAAAGTAAATAAGGTAGACTTATACGTATCAATTAGCAAAGAAAGTAAAGAATTAACATTACAAAGAAGATAACGAGACACGTCGTCTTAAACTAAAGTGTAGACAAAGAAATTTTAGAAAACACCCGAAAACAATTGTCAACAGTACTGAAATGAGGTTATGCAAATAATGATGACGTAATCTACATGACGAAACTACTAAATACACCAAAAATATGACTATACTGCGAACTGAAGAAACATTTATTTCCTGACTCAAAAGAAAAAATTTAATCAGTCAGATCCTCAGTCAGCTAGTATAAGCATGAAAACCTAATAGACGTTAACATTCACTGAAGTTTTCCTGGGAAAATTCCAGCCAATATTAAGCCCTTTCCTTCCTACCTGACGAATATACAAATATACGGATACACATGAATGGGAGAACACAGATGATAAGTAGAAAAGTAAGCAAAGTGATGATGAACTGTAGACCAAAGCTAATTCAAGGACAGTATGATAATGTTCAAGCGCCTAAGTAAAATTAAGAACTTATCTGTTTATCTGTCCCTCTGAGAAATACATGAGTGCATGTAAATCTAATCCTAGTTCCACACAAGTGTAGTCAACAGCTGAAGTCCATTGATAGTAAACCTTGACCTTCGTAGTAGAGCCGTTTGAAAGTATTGCCGGTCTTCGAACGTAGCTTCTTCAATCGATCTGCGTTGCAGCCTTAGATGGTTTTGATGAAGAAATACATGTCCACTGGTTCAGGTTCTAGAGTGGAAGACTTCTGTTCTATCAGTATGGTTCAGTCTCTTGTGGTGGATGAAAAACAGGATTCTCTCAGGCGATGTTGTCTGCTAGCGGTGACGGCATCGATACAGTGACGTCACTTACTGACATGCGCATTACAGTTGCCAGCTTGGCTTGAATGAATGATCTTGCTTTCGAACGTTCATCGTCAATCCAACTTTCTTCGATACTTGATGGGGGTCATAGTATTCACGAAATCCAGACGCTTCTGACACCAGTATGTTACGGGACTGACTCCTAGTATGTTGAGGATGACCAAGATGTCGGATGCGTATTCTGTTCCTAGAGTCAAAGTCCCTCGGGTTCTTATATCACTTTTATAGGATTCCGTAATACTCTTCGTTGGTATCGATATTGTCTGTATTAACCCGTGTGATGCATTGATAGCTGAACATGTTTCATGTTAAAGATATGAATATTGACTGACCTGTATTAGTCTCTTGTCTTATTAATAATATTAGCAGTGTGAGATGCAGCGTGTTCAGGCATTAAGTGTCACTGGTCATTATAGTTGAATATAAACAGTATTTAACTCAACTCAGAATACGTCAGTTGATAAGACCAGGATTCGACGACTCAAACATTTTAATTAATACTATCATTCCATGAGCGGACACAACTACATGGAGACATAGTTCACATCACATTCATGTACGTATTGCAAGAGTCCTTGTTCTTTCATTAAAAGCACATGTTCATTAATGTCTATCTAGACTTCTGGTTAGCGGTCAGTTCCTTTTTTCCGGCCATTGTCCTTTGGCATAAATTCAGAGGCTAACTAGACTTACTCCCGTCGCTAGTTTTACAATAGCCTTTTGCACTAGACTTACTTATCCTGCTAGTTTTTTCAATATACTTCTTACGCTAGGCTTACGTCTACTGCTAGTCGTCTAATATCCTATTACACTAGGCTTACGTCTGCCGCTAGCTATATAATATTCATCTGTACTAGTCTTACTACTGTTGCTAGTAATACAATGTTCCTTTGGCATACCACGCCAGGCTAATCTGCCATAAATATACAAACTGCGTTAGTAACGAGGCGACTTACGTTTGATTCCCGAAATACACTGCTCAATTGGCTTCCCAGCCACACACATCCCTTAAGTGGACAATGCCACACATTTCGAAGTGGTTATACCACACATATCATAGTGGCGATGCCACACTTCTGAAACACACTGCCGTTAGGGTCAAAACCCACAAGTCGAATGACGTTACCAAGACATACGCGTCATGCATAGAGATATGCATACTATATCGTTAATATATATTCAATTGCGATGTTCCATGGTGCAGCAATTCGAGTGTGATCAAAACTCAAATGCCTGCACACATGCATTAATCATCGACATCAGTCGCGGAGCTATATGTCTATATCTCTATTCGTTTGAGATGTTCCATAATACAGCCATTCGGATTGACGTCAAATCCAAATGCCTGTAAACATGAAACAATCCTCAACAACTGCTTCATCTATGTTCCAGTCTTGACTAATAAATGCTAGTCATGGGCAATGACTACAGCACGTGAAAGCCAGCTCCAAACCTCAGAAATGAGATACCTGAGGAAGTGGTTGAAGTAACCAGAAGAGACATTGTCCGCAACCAGACGATACTTCATGGCCTCAAAACCCAGCTGCTGCAATCCCATTTACGATGGTTTAGCCATGTCTGCAGACTGGGAGAAGATCAGCTTCACGACAAATATGGGAAACAAGAGTCAGGGACCCAGATCGCCAGGAGGACCAAAGGTTCGCTAAGAGGACAACATTAGACAATCTCTTAAGGACTGAGGAATAGATTGAAACCAGTTATGGAGGAAGACAGCCGATTTCATAGTATGACGGTCTCTCTGGCAAACTTCAACACAAACAGGGTAGAAGAGGAACGACTAAGGAAGTATGTAACCTTCTCGAAGACAAGTGCCGGGTTCGAATGATTTTGTCTGATAAAATATAAAGGACAGGATGTGACATTTGAGTAGTCCAGGCGAGCCTCTACTGATAAGGAGATAAATTAAACAAAATTTACACAAACAGTTAACATTTTTCATGATACGAAAGATATCATTATGCAACAGGAGAAGAAGAAAGATTCAAACACATGACTCTAACACGGTTTAACATAGCACTTCGTAAATAAAAAGACAGATGCCACCTTAGATTTAAGGACATTTACAAGAATATGTCAAAGACCAATGCCCGAGAAAGAAGTAAAAAGCCACATGGGATGATGCCATGTACACGTGACGTTGGGAATAATAAAAATCCCAATTACACACACACATAAGAGACGAAACTCGACATTGTATTTGCATGATCGAAATTTTTTTCACGTGCGAATGTGACGTAATGTTAACTTTGCGATGTGTACAAACAACAAATGTACATATCTCCACGCGCTTTCTCATCCCATATGCAAAGCGCATAGCACATTTCAAGCCTTTGAACTTGTCAAAGTGGCACACAAAACTTGTCTTAACGGAAATTGAAGTGACAGAAACGGCCCATTCAATAAGATAAACAGGATTCAGAATCCAACTCTGTAAATCCTAGTCGAGCTGTCGAATGATGCATAAATGTTCTTATTCAAATTCTTCTATGTACAGAATAAATATAAACAGGCGCATACAAAGAGAGATGATAATTCCAGACGTTTTACTTAAAAACTGGAAGTTGAGACGATGTTTGCGTCATTATTCTGCTAAGTAAACACGGTTCTCCTGGCGTTGGATGGGACTTACATTAAGAAAACCTGTTGATGGTAGTAGAAGGCAGTCCTTGTTCTGGAATTCACAATGTAGTAGAGATAGAGGGAGTCTGAAAACACGCGGGGACGAGGAATGGAGATTGACATGAAATGGATAAGGAAGACACGGGAGGATGTTGAGGTTAATGCTTAGGACAGGAGGACTTTGCGTGTATGTGTTGAAGTCTTTTGCTCTTCAAAGAGCTGTAGAGTTATGAATGAATGAATCACAATTCACTATCATCATCATCATCAGCATCATCATCATCACTGCAGTCATTATCATCCCCATCATCATTATCATCGACATCACCATCGTTCGTTATCATTAACATCATCATGATCATCATTACTGTCATCATCAAAATCATAATCTTATTCATCATCATCTTCATAATAATCATCATCAATCTCATCATCATCATCTTCATAATAATCATCATCAATCTCATCATCATCATCTTCATCATCATCTTATCATTGTTACAATTAAATTTGATAACTATTGGGTGAGTCTTATATCGAGCTAAATTGGGCTCTATTTATTATCTCTTTTTACGGAATTACACCGTAGGAGGATGTGACGTCAAAACGATATGGTACAATAAGCAGACGTCAGTTTAGAAGCAGAAGGGAGTGTATCGTCTGCTAGGGACTTGGACGAATGTGTTGATGGCGTGAGACTCCTGATGTTTCGTATTGTATATTCAAATACGACAGCTTAATGTTAGGGCACAATCGCATGAACAATGTATTGATCCATGGAGCCAATATTGAAGTGTATAAATAAATATATTGTCCTCGTCATCCAGTGTGGCTCAGTAATTATTGTGATGTCTGTTCGTTCGCTGTTACTGCTATCACTACGATTTTGACTTGGCCCAGGACAACTATCCTGCAACTAATACTACTATTCAGAGCAGCACGTAACAGTCACCTAAATGGGGGAAACCAAGACGGTGGATCTGAACTACAGCAATATGGGTAGGCAAGCCCTTGGATTTGAAGAATATGGATCCCTAAAAATATGAACATTTTGGATCCGAGTTATGTATTCAATTCGAAGGACATTTTTTTTGCATGGAGTACGGTACGGTGTTTAACCGGCGTTCCGGTAAAATCTCACTTCTGCCGAAGGGACCAAAGGACAGTGTATGCAGAAAATTGCTATTTATTGAAATTACAAGTTTCCATTTGTCAAGAGATTATTGATAGTGATGAACATAAAGATCTAATATTTTATAAGACGTCTATGGATCGATGATGATTTTTTTTCTAGCCCAGTGTTGGCGATTTTTGAAAACAACGACGCATTTTTTTCAAGAGGACAACAGTCAAAATGGCGTGCCTGCTTGTTTGTGAAAGTGAAAGCCTATCCCTTTCACTGCTATAGAGGATCACCACCACTAGCTGTATAGAAGCTGAAGCAGGAGGATATTTTTTTTAAGCAGATAAGTGATTTTTTGATTCGGCAGTTTGGCTTTGAATTATTTGTTAGGCAGGGTCCTTTATATATTTGCATCTGTGATACTTCACGTTTACATGCTTGTTTGCTAGAGGGAGGCTGGTGGGAAAAGTGGTTTCGAAATACCTCTTCGATGGTCGCGAATCCATGGTCGTTCTATAGATACTATATGTGAGTTAATCAAAAGAAAGGCCGGCGACAAATGCTGTGTGGTTATGCCGTTTCCTTTGAAGTAATCATATTCATTTTGGTTTGCGCTGTAATTTATAAGTTAGTTATTGTTGTCCAGTTAATTGTATTTTATTCAGTTTATTCGACATTACTGTTCGTAAATGTATTATTCTAAAC
Organism: Oreohelix idahoensis; assembly: GCA_024509875.1. Classification (NCBI taxonomy): domain Eukaryota; kingdom Metazoa; phylum Mollusca; class Gastropoda; order Stylommatophora; family Oreohelicidae; genus Oreohelix; species Oreohelix idahoensis. Next base: position 47,339 of record JAMPIV010006169.1, on the reverse strand, counting down.
TTGCTTTCTTTTCCTTATAGATATATTATATGTTGTAAAAGCGTGCTGGTCTTTTCTTAAGTGTTGATAGAGCCAATTGTTTTGTGTTATTTGTTACATACCAATTCATACCAATTACATTACTTCATTTGTTCACTCCTTTGCGTTGTCTTTCTTTGGCTTTATCTGCTCCTATTTTACCATCTAATGTTCATTACAGCAAGTTGATAGTGAGTGTGCGCACGTTTTGGTGATATTAATCACAGAATGAATATTAATTAAAGTATTATTGAAAAAGACTGATTCTCAGTAATATTGTAATATAGCCACCTTGAAGTATTTCGTTAAGATTGGTAAGGAACTTGGTATGGAGGGAGAAACTCTGAAAACATTTGCTCTCACTTAGCATGCAAAGGAAGTGAGGAGGCTGGACGACATAGCAAGAGAGGAGAGGGACTTCGCCAGAGAACAGAAGAAGAGAGAGGAAGAATTAGCTGAGAAGAAAAGAAAGGAAGAATTAGCTGAGAAGAAAAGTGTTGAAGAATTACATGTGGCTGAGAAGAGGATGACAGGAAGAATTAGCTGTAGCTGAGAAGACGAAAAAACAGGAATTAGCCATGCTCTGAGAATGGCTGAATTTGATCTTGAAAGACTTAAGTATGAACATAAACAGTCTAACCCAGTAGGTGAAGCTGCTGCAAGGAAAGATCATGGGTCTTCGTTTAATCTACCGTCACCAAATTTTAATTCTAACATTGATGATATTTCTTGTTTCTCGAATGGGTTTCAAACAGGTTGCCAGTAGTATAACATTGATAAGGCTACATAGCCCAGCAGATTGTTACTTTTATTTACAGGTGATGCCCTGGCTGCTGTGTGCACAATGGATGATAAATCCAGGAATGATTACAATGCTGTAAAAGCTTTATTGTTTAAAAAAAGTACTAACTTGATGAAAATGGTTGCAGGCTGAGATTTAAATCACTTTTGCCTGATTCAACCAAAGATTTTGCTGAGTACATTTCTGCTATCAAGTTATGTTTTAGCAGATGGGTTGATTTATCTCGGAATGATAAGTCATTTGATAAACTTGCTGATTTTATTTTGAGAGACAAGGTGTTGTCTTCAGTTAGTGGTGATTTCTTAGCCTATCTCCACGAGATAAAACCAGATTCATTGGCTTCTCTTGAAATTCTAGGGCGACAATATCATACAGCACACCCTGGCAAAAGCTCACCAATATTAAGGATCCATTACCAGTGGCAGCAGCAAGAACGATGAATTTCAACACACCCAGAGCAAGATCACATAGTTTTGACAGGAATTTTCAAATGAATAGGGATCACAATGCATAATATTGTCGAGGGAGATATAACTTTGGCAATAGGTCACAGCAGCCTCAAAGAAATTTCCGCTCTTATGACGATAAATATGTACCCCAACAGTACTTTTCTAGACCTAGCAAGGATTGGAACAGAGGAGGATACAACTTCCAATCCAACAGAGGACATAGACCATTCATGGAAACACTGGTAATAATAATAACATAAACTTCCAGCAGAATAATAATTATCATCATTCAAGAACTACAGAACGATTAAATTCAGTTATGCATCAGGATAACAACAATACAGGTAACAATACCCAAAATATCAGAACTTCATCTTATGCAAAGGCTTGTAGTGTAGATTTATCCAATAGAGCAAAGTGCACTGAATGTAATATTTTGTTTCAGCTGGAAGGTGTTCCAAGGCTCTTATGCGGCCATCCTTTACCATTTATGGCTTCATACGATAGTATAGGGTCATTAACTTTAAACAAAGTGTTTGTTAACAACCAACTTGTTACAGTGCTAAGAGACATGGGAAGCACCACTGTTGGTGTACGAAGATCATTGGTTGACCAAGTTGATTACACAGGTAAGGAGGTGAAGTGCAAAACATTCCGTGGTACGGTAGAATTTTTCTCCATTGCTGAATTCTTCCTGGATACCCCATTTTTCACAAGAAGGACTTTAGTGTGTTTATTACAGGAACCAGTGGCTTGAATAATTATAGGAAATATCCCAGGACTTCAAGAATGCACTAAAAATGACATTAAACAATGGGAACAACAACATTTGATGATTGCAAATGCTGTTACAACCCGAGCTCAGGCTCGTGAACAAAGAAATAAACAAACACAGTCTGATAGTGTAAATGATGTAGAGGCGACAGATGATGATGAGTTACAAATTTCACTAGTTGATAAAAAGTGATTCATTAAGATGCAAAATGATGATGATTCATTTAAAGGAATTTGTCAGGTTGCCAAGTCTGATGATGTGATGTATGATGATAATGCAGTAAATTGGTATATGATCAAGAATGGTATCTTGGTTCGTAACTTTAAAGATGCCACATCAGTGCATAAGCAAATTATAGTACCTGCTAATTTTAGACCCTTTTTTGTTACGTTATGCGCACGATGTGAATTGTGTGGGACATTTAGGAATTGCCAGAACAAAACAAAGAGTTTTGTCCAATTGTTTTTGGCCTGGGTTGACAAAAGATGTGAAAGCCTTTTGTCGTACTTGTGAGACATGCCAAGAGGTGGCAGCAAAAGACCCCAAGCATAATGCGCCTCTCCAGGCATCTGACATCTCTGTGTGACCTTTCGCAAAAATGGCAATTGACTTGAAACGACCAGTGCCATTTATGTCGGCAAGAGGCCATCGGTATGTGTTAACGTGCATCGATATGTGCACACGTTGTCCAGAGGCTATTCCACTAAAGAGTATATCGTCCATAGATTTTGCTCACGCATTACTTATGATTTCAGTCGATTGGGTTTCTCGAAAACATATCACCAGATAGGGGAACCTAGTCTTTTTCTGATGTGATGACTCAAGTAATGAAGGATTGTGGTATTGGTAAATTGCTGAGTAGTGTCTATCATCCTATTGCGAACGGGAAAATTGAGAGGCTAAATTGCTCTCTGAAACAAATGCTTGGTAAAGTCACTGCAAAATACTCGCAGGACTGGGATAGGATTCTCCCAGCTGTACTGTTCGCTTATCGCGAGATTCCAAACGAACATACAGGATTTTCGCCGTATGAATTGATGTTCGGTGCCAAACCAAGCGGACCTATGTCCATTCTGAAACAGCTATTGGTTGGAGCTGACATGCCTGAGGATGGCCAAACCTCTTATCAATACGTGGCTATCCTACGCAAGAAAATTATCGACGCTTGCCAATTAGCAGTAGAGGCTTCAGAAAAAGCCAAGTATAAGGCTAGATTATTTGTTAACCAGAACAGAAAGCTGCGCCAATTATGGCCAGGTGATGAGGCCCTTGTTTTGCTACCAAACAAAGACAATAAATTGTTAGTTTCTTGGAGAGGACTATACAGATTATCGAAAGGTTGTCATATGTTGATTACATTATTGCTATCAGTGGGAAAGAGAAAACTTTCCACATCAACATGTTGCAAAAGTTCCACTTTCGTCCGCAAAATCTCAGATCAGTCTTCGATGCTATTGACGAATCTATCGATCGTCGCTCTTCCTTAGATCGTCGCTCTTCCTTAGCGGTCATACAATCACATAATCTAGCCTTATACTTGGCTTTTTCTGAAGCCTCTACTGCTAATTGGCAAGCGTATATAATTTTCTTGCGTAGGTTAACCACGTATTGATAAGAGGTTTGGCCATCCTCAGGCATGTCAGCTCCAACCAAAATGGACATAAGTTCGCTTGGTTTGGCGCCGAAAATCAACTCAAACAACGAAAATCCTGTAGGTTCGCTTGGAATCTCGCGATAAGCGAACAATACAGCTGGGAGAATCCTATCCCAGTCCTGCGGGTATTTCGCAGTGACTTTACCAAGCATTTGTTTCAGAGAGCGATTTAGCTTCTCAATTTTCCCGTTCGTGATAGGATGATAGACACTACTCAGCGATCTATCAATACCAAAATCCTTCATCACATCAGAAACAAACTGAGTTCCCCTGTCTGGTAATATGTTTTCGAGAAAACCCAATCGACTAAAAATCAAAAGTCATTGCAACATCTGTGGTCGAAATACTCTTTAGAGGAATAGCCTCTGGCCAACGTGTGCACATATCGAATTACCCAACGTTCCTGATACATCTATTTCCTTGTCTATTTTACCACTTTCTTCTACTGAATCATGGACATATGTCACAGTCTCTCCAAATCTTGCTCCTAACCAAAAGGAACAGATTTCTTTCTTACTGGAATCGTTTCCGGACGTACTCACGGATAATATTCCTGGTCGTACGGATATCATTGAGCATGATATTCAGCTTACTGATCTCAGACCTATCAAACTTAAACCTTACCTAATTCATTTGCACTTTCAATCTCAGGTGCTTCTCATTCACCATATGGTTTCCCCATGGTGATCATCAGAAAGAAAGACAAGTCTATTAGGATATGCATAGATTTTATGCGTCTTAAAAGTATCACTATCATTGATAATCAACCTATCTCTGTTCTTGAAACTTTGCTGGAAAAACTTTCTACTGCCACGTTCTTCAGCAAATTTGATTTGTCTTAAGGATATTGGCTAGTGACATTTTCCGAGAAAGCCAAGCCGTACACAGCTTTCGCTACTCCTTTAGGGTTGTTCCAATTCAACTTTATGGGTTTTGGACTTGTAAACGCACCTGCCACGTTTGTCCGAATGATGAGAAAAATCTTCTCTAAGCGTGATGATACCATCACATACATAGACTACATTTGTCTATTCCACGAATCTTGGAATGATCATGTTCTTGGAGTTCAGTCTCTACTGCAAACTCGTTTGCATCATCTGACTGCCAGACCTTCTAAGATTCAGATAGGGTTCAATGAAATTTCTTTTCTTGGCCATAGAATAGGTGGAGGTTTCTTAAAGCCTAAAGACTCGACAATTTCAAAGATCTTGAATTTAGAAATTCAAAACAAACCAAAAACAAGTTAGAAGTCTCTTAGGTCTTGTTAACTTCTACAGAAAGTTTTTACCTCACGTTTCAGAGATTACTTCAGTGTTGTCCACGTTATTAAAAAAAGACGCTCCTAATAAATAATTTGGATTCAGTCTTGCAACGAGTCATTAAATATGCTTAAATGTTCTTTTTCTAGATCACCAATTTTAAAATTGCCTGATCCTAGATCTCCTTTTATTCTTAGGGTAATGCTTCTGGTTCTGGGAAAGGTTGTGCCCTGATGCAAACTATTGACAACATGCTTCACCTGATTCTCTATATGTGTGACGGTATTGCATAACCTGCTTTGCAGTAGTGGTCCAACAGTGGCCAAAACTCAAGAGTATCTAATATGGGCTTCAAATGTATCTACCTTCGCACAAGATTACTCTTGTCAGAGTTGTAGATAGAAGAGGGATGACACTTCTATTACAAAGGGAGTCTTCACAAGATATTCAGAATAAGCAAGAACGATACTGCTTTGGCTGAGTATGTTAACTCTGTAATTCTGCCGACTCTTTTGTGAAGGATTTAAGCACTTCTTACATTCAGCTCGTTTAAGCCCACACCCCTGATTTACTCAGTGGAATTCTATTATTCTAGTATAGCTCTGTTTAGAGTGTGTGTAGTAATTTGACTGAGACATACATGCAATAGCTTTAAAATGATTAAATCAAAGTTAAATTTGTAACCTTACAAATAAAAAAATTTAATACTCACTTTAGGTTTTAACAGTTGGAAAATAATTTGAATAGTTATGTATCAAGAAAATTTATCGTCACAGTCTTTAGGGAATGTGAGATGTTACAAGAAGTTCAAGTGGCAGCATATATTTGAACTTAGCTGCCAATGACTGTTCTGCTCCTTCTTATGGGTTGGTTCTTTTCACTCTGCTCACGCTCGTCTCTGATCAAGGTTGTCGGGGGTAGCTTGTTTCCCAGAAACGTCAGGGAGAGTCTACCACGTGGGTCCTTCGTCTTAAAGCTTAGGCCACGGTTCCCTTCTTGTTCCAGAGATAGTACTTTCTGCTGGTACCACCAATAACTATGGTAAAAGAATAGAACAAAACGCTCTTCTGAGTATGGCGTTTTCTACCCCATAGCTATGGGTTACTATTTTCCCATACTACCATTCCAATTGCTTAGACTTTACCCTCGATGAGAATTAAATTTAATCCCTCGGGATAAAACTTTCTTTACATTTAAATAGAATAGCTTTCATAGTTACTTTATATTTAAATGAAAATGTTAATAATACAGAAAGAGTATGTTTACATATACATCTCCACTGATTGAAAAGTGTTCACAATATAAATGGAATATGTTTTCATTTATGTTTTACACTGATTGAAAAGTTTGAAACTTCCATTTCTTTAAAATGAATATTTTCGCAAAGACATTTTCACTGGTTTAAGCTTGGAAACTTACATTAAGTGGCTATGTTTATAGGGACATTTACACTGCTTTGAAAATTTAAGTATTATACTTAGAATGTACATCATTTCTGTCATGTTTCCCTCCCTGCTCCATAGGGAACCTGCAACTACTTTATGCTTTTAGTTCTCTTTACGAAACTATCAATAAAGCAATTTCCAGCCTGTGCTGTGGTGGTTCATGAATAATCATTCTATACGCTGAGTTTGCCAGCATCAAATGATTATGACATCCAATAGAGAGTTTCACCCATTAAACTTCACATGGTAATATATGCATATATATGTTAGTTCACATGTTCGTAATAAAAAAAATGAAATTTAAATCACAACTTACGCCAATCCTGACTCACAGACTTTTTACTCAGATAAATAAAAGAGACTTGAATCGGCATTTTACACGCGTCTTGTGTGTCGTTAATTTTAACTTCAATTCCCTCTGACTCCGTGTCTTTCTTCAGTTTCCTAGTTCCGGTGTTCCTTATTAAAATAAAGAGATTTCCTTTTCTTTGTAAGTCTTATTTGGTTCTACAATGAAAGGTCCGGTTAAAAAAAGGAATTATGAATCTAATTTTCACTCTTGCGAGGTCTGATGTTGTCTTGGCGAGGGTAAAATTCACACTGAAATAAAACTGCGAAATGGTCAGACTATATTCCGGTCTTCCCACGCATAGTTGTTATGAATCTAATCAGAAAGTTCTAATCATGTCAAATCATGTAGATAGAGTGTGATATTTTCAAAATAGTCCCACGTGAAATAAGATGCGTGCCTGCAAAGGTCACGTATTACCATATATGGACATCTGATGCCTTGCATACACTCTCACATTCAGATCGGTAGACACACATGACAACATGGGTAAGCTGTAATACTTATTACTTTATTACAAAGTAATGTTGGTGTATCATGGATGACCCGGAGGCGCTTATGTCACACTTGTCTGCCCACATGTGCCACACAGACAGTAATCTCGTTATCTGTCGTACGAGTACGCAAAAATCCGTGTTTGCCCAGCTTGTTAACAAACGAGTCGCTTATCAGCTGTTTAATCTAAACACGCCGGCGCTCATCTTATCTAGTTGCTCACCGCAAGCTAGGATGACCGGGTAACAAACAGGTGACATCACAGACAGGAATGTCAACAAATGTTTGCACCTACAAAATATTTGCTACAGAAGCAGAAAAAGAAAGAAAGAAAAAAAGAAAAGTGCGACAATTGAGAGCAAAAAATATGATTCAGTACCACAAATGTACCGATACTGCCAGAGTGAAACCAAAGATCGTGAAGAGGTCGTCCATTTCGTCACAGATATGAGTCGTAAGTTGACTCCCACCGAAAGAAAATACCCGATCTTAGAACGCGAGCTACTCGCATTGGTATGGTATTTTGCCAAACTCCAGAGATTTCTCATAGGCGCAAGATTCATCTTGGAGACTGACCAACACGCTTTAGCATTCTTACAATCTGCAAAACTTAGAAACTAAATAGCAGCCAGAGCAGCAATGGCACTTCAGCCCTATGACTTCCAAATTAGAGCTATAAAAGGTCATCAGAATGTTGTCGCTGACGTATTATCTCGATGCATAAAGGACCCAAACTCAACCGACAACACATCAAACGGTAATACAGAGGGTTCATTGCATCGAACTTATCCGCTTGCGCTACATTGAGTTAAACAATGTAACTTATGCAACAGATGCGTAGATCATGCTGACTTTGTATACGATTTACTTGTGACTGCGCAGTTATTGACGTTGTTATCTGACAATTACCCATTTACTACTAAAATGTATATCAAATCAACATAACTTCAGAACAGATTGTTTCCTCAATGACATTGGATGAAGCGCACAGATACCCTTTTACGATGATTGCTTATAAAGAACGATATTCGCCGAGCTCATGCTCATGATGATGCTGAATGCTGTGACTGCTTATTTCATATGACACGTTGAAACACTCGTCTCGTTACGTATTCATGATGGACCACGCTAAACGTATGCATACCACGCTCATGATAATGTTGAATGCAACAAATGTTTATTTTCGAGTTATCTGATATTTTTGAAACATTCATTTTCGCAACGGCTTTATAACGAACTTTATGAACCATATACATACATGTTAGGAGAAATAACTCATGCCGTCTTGTCTTTGACAAAGGACATAAATGAGATATTGTCAGATTGCACTAATCATCGGTCGGCAAAGGAATGGAACATGCACAGTGACCTGTACTTACTGATCTTTCATGTCACGTCAATCAGGAGGATGGAGAATGACTTTAATTGACTTTTACATAATTATTGGAGACTTTTCGCGGAACATTGGTAATTTTAATAGTGCACGGAATGAGCACGGAGTATATTACTAAATCGTAGAATGCTACTTTTCTTCAATTAGCTTTGGAATATTATTAATTAATTTGATGAGTTTGTTTATTTGTATGTACAGCGCAAATAACGCTGTGAAACCCAACGCCCTAATATCCGGCCTTTGGCTGGGATCATGTGTCTAGACACAAGGACCGGTACAGTGACATTCATGAGTCATTAGGTATCTTGTGTGAGAACACAGAGGATCACTACAGTGACACAGTTTGTCAGTTTGTCATTGGGTCTTCTTGTGTTGGGACATGTGGTATTGACGAGGGCCGGGTTTGGGGTGGGTGCCAATGCGACCTCATGCGAGGAAAAAAAAAAAAAGTTTATTTGTCACCAGACATTACAACACTCACCCTAATTCTACAAATGGACATTATAAGTGTTTAATGACCACAATTTCATACATCATATTCAATATCGGTGTAATTTTACCAGATTGGTCACAGCTTTGTCATTTTGTTCAAACATGGACACAATAATATATTTTTAAGGTACACTTAAACCATATTTGCACATTACAAAAATCTATTTATTATAAACCGTCAATCATTTACAGTATTAATATGATTGTTTGCCTTACCATATAGACCATTGTCCTCACTTTTAGTGTTAAATTGCTTGACCTTCTGGCAAACGTAGGAGCTATACGAGGTCATACTACCTGCAATTTATCATGGTTCTATACATCACTCTATTGATTTTTGGTTTTCCACACCATCCTCATAATCTTTGTTTTTGTTATCGTTTCGGGGGGTGATGTTACAATTAAATTTGATAACTATTGTATGAGTCTTAAATCGAGCTAAATTGGGCTCTATGTGTTATCTCTTTTCACGGAATTACGCCGTAGGAGGATGTGACGTCATAACGATACGTACAATAAGCAGACGTCAGTTTAGAAGCAGAAGGGAGTGTATCGTCTGCTAGGGACTTGGACGAATGTGTTCATGGCGTGAGGACGCATGTGTGAGGCTCTTAATGTTCGTAGTGTATCCCTGGTTATATTCCATCACTATTACATTAATATGCTTCTGTGAATCATATAAAAATAATGAGAATAATGGGACAGCGTCTGAGACATGGACGGACTGCCTAATATATATTAAATACGACAGCTTAATGCTAGGGCACAAGTGCATGAACTATGTATTGATCCATGGGGCCAATATTCAAGTGTATAAATAAATATATTGTCCTCGTTATCCCGCGTGGCTCATTAATTATTATGATGTCTGAACGTTCGCTGTTACTGCTATCCCTACGATTTTAACTTGGCCCAGGACAACTATCCAGCAACTAATACTACTATTCAGAACAGCACGTAACAGTAACCATATTCATTATCATCACCATCTTCATTATCATCATCATCACCTTCATCATTGTCATTATCATCTTCATCATCATCAGCATTACCATTATCATCAACATCGTCATCATCATCTTCTTCATCATCCTCATCTTCATCATCATAATCATCTTTATCATCATCATTATCACCATCATAATTTCCCTTTTCTCTCCTAATGGACTATGGTTCCAATAAAGCTGTCTTTTCAGATACCCCGGGACCTAACTGGGGGATGGGGGGGGGGGGGGGGGGGGTGGGGGGGGGGGAGTGAAAACGCGATGAAATATAACTAGTAGAAAAAACAGTAAGTCTAAAATACTAACGCAGCGGTCAGCAAACCAGGAGCTATTATAATCTACTTTAGTAGCACTGAGCACTCTGAAGATCTACCATATATATATATGTGACAGCGCCATCTTGAGGTCTGTCGTTCTCGGCGCTGGCCCCATCTGGGCAGTCATGTTGTCTATGTGGTTTAGTGCCTTTTGATCACGTTATCTTCAAGCAGATTTATTACAACTGTGTGGCGCAGATTAATGCGCGTAAGCGCGCAGTAAATTGAGTGGTTAGGCCAGGGCTTATAAAAAGGGGTAGCAAGCGGCGAAACTGGGATTGTTGAGACAGCCGCCCAGTGAGAACAGACGAAGAAGACACACAAGAGCCAAGCTGTAAATGCCTTGAGCACACAGTCTATAAAGGAGCGTCGGAGCATCCCAGAAGTAATGGCCGCGTTCTACTCTACCCGGCAAGGTGCAAGGGAGTCTCTTTGGGAATTCTCCCATCGCATTCACGAGGTGTTTGAAAGTGTTGTAAGGGCACAAAAGCAGAACAACGTCACTCCCTTGGCGCCATCCTTTCTTCGTGACCAGTTTGCTGCTTGTCTGAGAGATGACCTACTAAGAAATCTTGACAAACTGGATGATCCCGTCCCTTGCCTTGCACTGAACTGGGTGTTCTACTGTTTCGGCTGTTGCTGCTCTGATTGCTGAAGAGTTGCTTCACTGCGTGCTGTCTGTCAATCCTGCCGACGACGCCACTTGTGACAGGGGCGCTAGGGGTTACCTCACACCCAAGACCCGTGCACCAAGAAAATTTATAAAGGATCGTTTGACAGGGGTTGCAATTATTGGTTGCTTGCAACCCTCTCAGCAGCAGACTTAACGATTCAAGCAACCCAAAGCCTTATGCAGGTCAACATTTAATTCTACCGAACAGAACCGAACACCAAACAAACAATCCAACAAACAATCAAACGAACACCCAGTCAGTGTTCATAGACTGTCTGAAAATAATAAATAAAACAATGTCTAAGTGAACATTAATAGCATGGATAATAACACTTACCATAAAGAAAACATGCGCCCATCCTGGTATCATCAACTATCTCACACACTCATGCGTGTCGTCCAATGCGACTAGTATGGTGTTGTGCATGAGGCTGGCAATCGCACCGGGTAACATAGGTTGCTACCGAAACCACTACTGCAAGAGCATCTGAATGATTCATGCTGAGGCAAACCACACCGGTGGCCCCATGCTCCCTCAGGAGCGGAGGAGAGAAATATACAACTCCAAGTACGCCCACGTGCTCTCACAAACCATGTTCACATAACAATAATAATCAACTGGACATAAAATAATATTCTTCAATACATGTACAACAAATAATCTCAATAATGAGAATTAACTACTACCTCTCAACCGACCCACATCAATACTCGTTCCCGCACTCTGAACATGTCGTAAGTGACGACTGGTGCGCCTAGCCCCTGTCACATTAGTATTAGTCTATTAGTGTGTAGTTCTATAATATTATTACTATTAATACAGTGCTTTAGTTACCGGTTAATTAGTTTTAATTTATGGAATAGTATTCGGTCTTTCCCACATCCTTTACTAGACTTAATGGATTGTTGAGTTAACATTTTATGCGTTTTCAATATTATTAGCAATTTGTACCATACATTATTATTACCTGCTTGGGCACACAATTTCGTTAGATGCAAGTATTTATTTTTTTGTTTTGTTTCTAGTGGCACCTCAACACATTTTGTCTGATAATTACTTAAGATGTACACATGACTTTATATCTTTAGTGGTTACTTAGTGTTGCTGAGTTATTTGCCGGTTGAAGATCATGCACTGAGTATGGTTACTTTAGTGATCTTTTGTTCATCGTGCTTAGTTTATTATTACGCGAATTAGGGTGAAGCGTTCATACAACTCAGTAGCATGGTATGAAGAAGTAATTACTGTAACTTGAACTCAGCAACATTAATGAAGTAATTAATGCCTTCAGGTTGAGTCCGTAATATTTAATCACATGTACACACAGGATGATCATTTTAAATAGGAGCAGAACATAAGTCCGTATAAGTCATGCATAAATTAATCAATAACGTAGACTGCTAGTTTACGTGTCAATGTCCGTTTAAGGATACAATGCAGTATTGTCGTCAGAACATCACAGCTATATGCACGCGCAGCTAGACATGGCTACCTGCCGACAGTGAGACTGCGAGTCTGAATATTCATACGAATTTGACGATTATTCTCCTCCTTCTGAGGATTCTAGTTAAACACTAACCTCCGTAAGTTTCCTCTCATATAGAGTTCTAGGACTGACCCTGGTCCATCATAAATGCACATATAAATGGCTATATCATGCCATTGGATTGGAAGGTTAGAAAAACGCAGCTATTCAGCTTGGCGGTCAAGTAACAAAGGGTAGCGTCTCCTAGTTACCGACTGTGACCCAAACAACGCTAGACACGTCATAATCGATCGTGTATGGAGCGTTCAATAATTGAAACATCTATCGCAATATATTAAATGTCTTAACCTTTACAATTGCACGTCTGCTAACCTTTAGCAGACGGCGTTAATATCATATACCGTAACAATTCCCTGTACACCGGGGAAAAAAAAATCGATAGATTTTTTTTCAAGATTTATCCGACTTAACAATTTTTCAAAAAAAAAAAAAAATTAACACAATCGTGACATATGGCCGACGATGTTCTGAGTAGAACCGTGTCGCGGTCATGTCAACTAACTATTTGTCATAGTCATCTAACATTAATCACATTATATATCAATATTATACATATTATTATATCAACTAAATAAAATGTCCAATGTTAATAGTGAATGATAGAATTTAATTAAAGTAAGGTCTGTCGTATTAGTAGGTCATATAATTCAATTAAGAAGTTAAGTTAACTAATTAATTAGTATAGGATATGATGATCCATCCGTAGTCCTGATCCTGATGAATTCTTTTAGACAAAGTGTTGAAACGTTTCCGTCGGACAGAAATGTCAATTATCCTAGGATCCAAGAATTAAGTGCACATAGGATAATAAGTTCGACTTGTCGTCAGATATTGTTCCATGATTGTTCAACGAATATTCATATATTGTGTATGGACGTTAGACGAAGTTTCAATGTCAATATGTATACCTTGATTGTCTTTAGTTCAATTCTGTGATGCATATAGTGTTTATAAATATTAAATTGAAGGCCAGGTTAGTTCCCTTATAGTTGATACTTCGTTCTATCCAATGTAGTGATGATTGACGTGTTTTAGGAATGTCAATGTTGATTATTCGTCGTCAATAGGATTACGTGACAACGCATCCGCCACAATATTTTCAGTGCCAGGAATATGTTCAATGGAGAATTCAAATGGCTGCAGGATGATCGCATATCTGGCGAGTTTTTGGCTCTTGTGGTTAGATCGACGCAATGATGCTACAGCAAGTTGGTCAGTTTGTATGGTGAATGCAGCACCAAGCAAGAACTTTTCCAGTTTAGTTATTGCCCATATAACTGATAAAAGTTCCTTGTCCACTGTGGAATACTTTGTTTCTGCCGGCTTTAGCTTTCTTGAAATATATAAGGTAGGATGTAGAACGCCATCATGGTTCTGGAGCAGGCATGCACCAATGCCGTAGTTACTAGCATCTGTTCGTAAGAAAAATCTTTTGGAAGCATCGGGAAGTCTTAAAATTGGTTCATGCGAGAACAAATTTATAATTTTGTTGAAAGTTTCATTGCATATACCAGTCCATGTCACCTTCACCGGCATATCTTTTTTTAACAATGAAGACAATACAGCCGTGATGGATGACAAGTTTGGTATGAATCTACTGTAATATTGAACAAGTCCTAACAAACTCCTGACCTGTTTCTTCGTCTGAGGAACTGCTATGTTTAGAATTTTGGAGACTGTACTAGGTAACGTTCGGATATATCCCGATCCAATGATATGTCCCAAACAGGTTATCTCATTACACGCGATCTGAACCTTTGTAGGTTTAGCAGTTAGATGATAATTCCTTAGAGTGTCGAAAACATATCTAAGTCCCGAAACATGTTCCTCAAACGACGAACTAAACAAGCATATGTCGTCAATATATGTAATATCGTCTGGTCTACCTGATAAAATTTGTCGCATCAGGCGAATGAAGGTAGCTGGCGCATTAACAAGCCCAAAAGGCATCACATTCCACTGGTATAGACCTTGTGGAGTGGAAAATGCGGTGTAGTACTTAGCCTTTTCGGTCAGTGGTATCTGCCAATAACCTTTAGTTAAGTCTATCTTACTAAATATAGTTGCGTTGGATAGACGTGGCAGTAAGTCGTCGATAAGTGGATGTGGTTCGCTGTCAACTATAGTCTTAGCATTTAATTTTCTATAGTCTGATGTTATTGTCCTTCTTCCGGACAATCACTAATGGAGAAGAGAATGGCGAATTACTAGTCTCAATGATTCCCAGAGACAACATCTGTTCAAGTTCCTTAGTAGTTTTAGCAAGGAAATGTAAAGGAACCGAATAGGGATGTACACGAATAGGTGTATCATCATTGAGAGTAATGTCATGACTGATAGCTGATGTGCGACCCGGGACGTCGGTCAACACATCTGGATAAGATTGTAATAGATTAGCAATCTGTAGACGCTGTTGCGGTGTAACCGTTGAAGAGATGGTTACATCCCGCCAAGATTCAGTAGGTTGAACTACTGGTACCGGTAACGGTACCTCAGGAAAAGAAGATTCTTCTTCCTGGATGACGGATAAGTTGGAATAATAACAAGTAGATACTGTGTTGTCATCTAGTTCATGAAAAATTGACTGTAAGTGTTCAGGACGTGTATGAAATTGCTTGAGCATGTTAATATGAAATATCTTTTTGTGCCCCTTGATTTCTAAGACGTAATCAAAGTCGGAAATTTTATCAATGACTTTGTAAGGACCATTCCAAGATATCAATAATTTATTGTTATTGTGAGGAAGTAACACATAAGCCTCATCGCCTGGGAATAATTGGCGTTATCGTCGAGACCTATTTTGTAGAGATCGAGCCATAGCTTTTGCAGCCTCAGAAGAAGCTGTTGCCAACTGGCAAGACTCAATAATGTTCTTCCGAAGATTAATCACATACTCGTAAGATGACTGAGTGTCCTGAGTCATCTCCGCGTCAATTAATAAGTCTTTTATTAGTCCCATAGGACCTCTTGGGGGGGAGCACCAAAAACTAATTCAAAGGGAGAGAAGCCAGTTTGTTCATGCGGTACCTCCCGATAAGCAAATAGAACAGCTGGGAGTGCTCTGTCCCAGTCATGAGGGTGCTTAACAGTAACCTTATGTAGTAGTTGTTTAAGTGTACGGTTAAGTCTTTCAACCGCACCATTACTCATAGGATGATAAATACTACTTAAATTCCTATCAATGTTCCAAGTTTTCATGACTTCCTTCATGGTGTCAGATATGAACTGTGACCCATGGTCTGATAAAAGTTTTCTAGGAAACCCTATTCTAGAAAAGATGAGATGTAGTGCATCAGCTACATCTGTGGTAGTGGTGGTCTTTAATGGGATAGCTTCTGGCCATCGTGTGCACAAATCAATGCACGTAAGGACAAATCTATGTCCTCTGGCCGATGGTAGCAATGGACCAATAATATCTATGGCCATCTTGTCAAACGGTCTTACTGAGATATCGCAAGCCTGAATAGGCGCCGTGTGAAAAGCTCCACGTGCTTTCACTTCTTGGCATGTAGTACAGGAACGTACATACTGCGAAATATCTCTTGACTGTCATGCAGCATACATATTCTCCTGTCGCACAGCTAGGATGTACCAGCGACTGACGTACACCAATCGTCGTGGATCCTGAATCCCTCAGCACTGAGACGACGGATCCATTAACTAATCCCCTGTTAAAAATTAGTAAGCCTGTTCCATCGTTGACTGCAAGACCTACCTCTGGTGTAATATGTCCGCAGTTAAGCACTGTTTCTTTCGCCTTCTGAAAAATAAGATTGCATTGTTGGCAACTATTTGCCACATTATAATTAATAGCAAAACATGCAGCAGAAGACTGTGTTGTATTATTGTCAAGTGGGACCTGAGCTATAGGGGTAGTATTATTTGTAACTGCCGCCCCTGTATTATGGTTGTAATGAGATGATCCCCGAGAATGAGATCGATTCCGAGTATAATTGTTAGAATTATCTCGTCGTCCTCTATAGTAACTATTATCTCGATGTCTCGAGCCATGATTATTACCATTCCAGTTATGGTTATTATTGGGAGTATGTGATCGATTATAATTAGTGTTATGTTGACCATTGTGGTAGTTTGTTTGAGGTGAATAATTTCTATCTCGTGATCTACCTCTGTTGAACTCATTTTTATTGTTGAAATCATTATTATGTCCCTTCTGAAAGTTAACATTGTGATTTCTTTGGAACCTACTTCTGTCCACACTGTGATGTCTTTGTTTGTTATTATGATTGTAGGCCATATTAGACGCCACAGGTAGAGGTTCTCTTAATGAGGAGTTAGAAATGGTTGCATTCGGATGTGCCGAACAGTAGTTTAAAGAAATTTTTTCCAACTCGTCGATAGTACCTGGTTTACGTTCCTGCAAATATGCAAAGAATGGCTGGCTAACCGAAGATAATACCTTATCCCGTAGTAGCAAATCAACTAATTTGTCGTACGATTTGTTGATTTCTGCCAGTTCAATCCATCTATTAAATGTATTGCGTATGTTCGCAATGAATCCAGCAAAATCTTTTGGAGATTCAGGTAAAATTCCCTTAAATTTCAACCTACAGTGTTCCTCGTCCAGGTGAAACCTTCGTAAAAGCAAGGACTTAATAGCACCATAGTTATTTGCTATTGATGGGTCAGCATTTTGAGAAGCCGTCAATGGTTCTCCAACCAAGAATTCATTTAACTTGAGTACCCATGACTCTTCGGGCAAATGATTTGTTTTGCAAGTCTGTTCAAAACGTGACAGGAACGATGAAAGGTCGTCCACGTTTAAGTTGAAAGTGGGTAATTTAAAGTTGTAGAAATGTTTAGTTTGGCTGGATGACGATCCATTTTGTGCGTTATTATTCTGGTTTGCATCAGCACTTTGTGCTTGTAATCTTGCTGTCTCCAATTTAATACGCGCCAATTCCATTTCTTGTTGTAAAATAATTTCCTCTCGTTTCAATTTATTCTCTTCTTCCTGTTGAGCAATTTCTCTTAATCTATTTTCCTTGGCAATTTGCTTCATCTCACGTTCCTCCTCCTCTTTCTTTAATGCAGCCTTTTGTTCCTCTTCCTCTTTCTTTAATGCAGCCTTTTTCTCTGCTTCTTTTCTTTCACGTTCCTCCATTTCTGCTTTATGTTTTTCCAGTTCCGCCTCAGCAAACTGACGAAGTTCTTGAGATTTATAACCATATTCCTTACCAATTTTAACGAAATGGTCTATAGTAAGCATTTTGACTTTTATATGGTAAGTAATTATTGATAATTACTGATTAAAATAGTCAATAGTAGCTTCAGAGTAATTACTATACTTACTCAACTTAGGAATATTCAATATAAATAATCACAATAGTACTGAACTCTTATGTCTAAGTTCAACCAATAGACAATATTTTGTAACAATATTGTATCTAAGTACTAACTATATCATAAATAGTTATGATATCTGTTAACTATAATGTAATTACATCACACAATTAATCTCAATATCCAATAATGTTGGGTATGATTCCTAGTAATTATATTGTTCAATGTACTAAGTCACTCTCTTAGTACCAGAAAAGTATATTAAATAATATACAATGGGTCTATTACCTCAAAGGTAGACTATAAGATTATTTTATTTGGTCAATATATATATATTATATTATTATGCCCTAGGCATCTCTTATAAATTGTAGTGCTAATTTCTTGGACTATCACTGCATAATTATGCAATGTCCCATATTAACCTTAAATGTCAGAAAAAATTAATTAAATTAAATTACAAGTGTATTATTGAATATAATGTTATATTATTAATGTAGTATTTAATATATATCATGAGTACAAACAAAACAATGATGCAACTAAAGGGTACAAACAATGTCAAGACGCAAACAAGACATTTTCACAATTAAAAATGAATTTATGAACTAAATAAAACAAGCGGAAGTGTCACAAGCCAAATGAATGGTCAAGATCTGACCCGAGGTCAACTTAATATTCAAAGTACACAAAGAAAGAAAATGAATGCAAAAAATGATGACATCACAGGACTCATAACGGACGAACATTTAACAATCATCAAATAAATTGATAGTAAGAGTAGACTGGACGAAATAGTTAACGAACATGATACAAAACTGAATAAAAATGTGAACTTAGTACAAATAAAATACGCCAGTTATCTACGGAACGGCACAGCTAACACAAGTCGTCAAACGATAGCAGATCTGGACAGGTAGTCCAATGGCAAACCTCAATGGGGCTTCCAAAAATGCAATCGTTTTACTGCCCTAAGAAACGACCGAAATCAATTCAGGCATCGTGAGAGCCACAGAATCTAATTTCGGTTCATCCTCCCTACCGCCCACTAATTAACAACACATTAAAACAACCCGAAATTACATGTAACACATTCAGAAAAGACATGCCTATGCAGGCAAAAGGCATGGACTCAGTATTACTGTTTGCAATGACGACAGTATTAAAACACCTAGACTTATCTTTTCCGTTGCTTAGATCAGTGCTAGAGGTCGTCAACAGCTAGGCTAATGCCCCTGACTGTCTGCTCCTGTAGTCCATATCGTGTGTGTGCTTCAATGGCTCATGTTTCCCCTGGTTAGGCTTAGAGAACGACTTTGGTTTCTCCGACAGTTCACCTACACGACTTTCGGTGACGTCACGTTGTTAGGCATTATAATGAGTAAGACGTCATCTTCGACTGGATCATGTGATCGAAACTTGATCGTAAATATTGTGATTAATCTGTGCGTAAGGAACAGAAGTTTGTTTCTTTTTTCTGTCGTTCCCCGCATTCGGCCGCCACTTTGTTGCTGAGTTATTTGCCGGTTGAAGATCATGCACTGAGTATGGTTACTTTAGTGATCTTTTGTTCATCGTGCTTAGTTTATTATTACGCGAATTAGGGTGAAGCGTTCATACAACTCAGTAGCATGGTATGAAGAAGTAATTACTGTTACTTGAACTCAGCAACATTAATGAAGTAATTAATGCCTTCAGGTTGAGTCCGTAATATTTAATCACATGTACACACAGGATGATCATTTCAAATAGGAGCAGAACATAAGTCCGTATAAGTCATAGACGGCGTTAATATCATATACAGTAACACTTAGAAGGGAGAATAGTCATTTAGATTTCTGGTGCGTAAGGCAAGTTGAGACAGGTGTTTCTCTGTTTGCTCCCGGTGGAGCATGGAAACACCAATGCGGCTGGTGTCCACCACAAGTCAACAGAAGCATTTTTATGCTGTTACAGTGGTTATTCCTGTAATTATGTGTTTCATGTGATGAGTTCCCAATCTCGTCAGGGGTCACATATGACACGTTTGTGGCCTGGCGCACTAGTCGTCACTTACGACATGTTCAGAGTGCGGGAACGAGTATTGATGTGGGTTGGTTGAGAGGTAGTAGTTAATTCTCATTATTGAGATTATTTGTTGTACATGTATTGAAGAATATGATTTTATGTCCAGTTGATTATTATTGTTATGTGAACATGGTTTGTGAGAGCACGTGGGCGTACTTAGAGTTGTATATTTCTCTCCTCCGCTCCTGAGGGAGCATGGGGCCACCGGTGTGGTTTGTCTCAGCATGAAGCATTCAGATGCTCTTGCAGTAGTGGTTTCGGTCGCAACCTATGTTACCCGGTGCGATTGCCAGCCTCATGCACAACACCATACTAGTCGCATTGGACGACACGCATGAGTGTGTGAGATAGTTGATGATATCAGGATGGGCGCATGTTTTCTTTATGGTAAGTGTTATTATCCATGCTATTAATGTTCACTTAGACATTGTTTTATTTATTGTTTTTCAGACAGTCTATGAACACTGACTGGGTGTTCGTTTGATTGTTTGTTGGATTGTTCGTTTGGTGTTCGGTTGTGTTCGGTAGAATTAAATGTTGATCTGCATAAGGCTTTGGATTGCTTGAATTGTTAAGTCTGCTGCTGAGAGGGTTGCAAGCAACCAATAATTGCAACCCCTGTCAAACGATCCTTTATAAATTTTCTTAGTGCACGGGTCTGGGGTGTGAGGTAACACCTAGCCCCTGTCATATATATATATATATATATATATATATATATATATATATATATATATATATATATATATATATAGTGTGTGTGTTTGCTTACATGCTAGCGTGTGTGTAATTTTCAGAGGGGTGGGAGGAAGGGGAAGATGAACCTTACAAAGAAAAGATCGCGTTCATTTATTATACAGTTCACGAATACATTTTAATAGAGAGTTTTCATTGGGAATGTGAATGCCAGAGAAAGTACATTTGATCCCGGGGACACCGAAAAATTAAAAGCCAGCGGGAGAGGTCTAGTCCAACATTTCCCTAATTTAAAAAAAAATCTTTCGTTGTTTTCCCCCTCAGCCGCTTAAAGATCAACCAACTCATCCACTGGGATCCACCGGTAGGTCGGGATCGACTGCTCTAAGGTCAAGTCTTTCTGGAAATTCATCGCACGTCACTGTAGAGTTTTATTTTCTATCTTGCTTATGTGACGGTATTGCCTTCCCTGCTTTGCAGTAGTGGTCCATCTGTGGCCAAAACTCAAGAGTTTCTAAAGGGGGGGTCAGCAAAGGTGTCTACCGTCGCACAAAATTACTCTTGGCAGAGTTGTAGATAGAAGGGTAATGACGCTTCTATAACACGACAGTATCCACAAGATATTCAGAAAAACGAAAACAATGCTGAATACTTTAAAAGAAAATGTTCACTGAAGGATAATAGTTTTCACGTTGGCAGCTTATGGTTTCAAGATTAAAGGTTTCTGCAGCATTTAGGTCACGTGTCAAGTACAATCAAGAAGTAACTGCCAAGCTGGTCCTGCTTTTCTACGTCAGTCCACTTCTACCCTCACTCTGTTCCAGAGATTAGTACCTTCAATGGTACCACCACCAACAAGCCAATCCTGGCTCACATACTTTTTGCTCGAATGAAGTTAAGGCACTTGATTAAGCCTCTTACACGTATTCTTGGGGATCGTTATTTTTATAAGATAATTCCCTCTATGACTCCGTGTGTTCAGTTTCCTCATACAGTGGCTTTCTTTAT
The DNA here is from genome assembly GCA_024509875.1 of Oreohelix idahoensis. Lineage (NCBI taxonomy): Eukaryota > Metazoa > Mollusca > Gastropoda > Stylommatophora > Oreohelicidae > Oreohelix > Oreohelix idahoensis. Next base: position 25,592 of record JAMPIV010006169.1, on the reverse strand, counting down.
TAAATTGATAGAGTTTCCTGGGCTATTTTATAAGTCCTTATGAATACTCCAATAAAAGATGTCCGGTCTGATAAGATGGAATCCTGATTCGAACTACTGGCAAGTCTGGTGTCTTTGGCAAGCGATTCTCACAGTGAAATACCACTGAAACGTGTCTTGTTATTGGCCTGTCCTACCCCTCATGTGTTTGTTATGAAGCTGCTCAAGGCTCTAATAATTTCAAACAAAAATGTTGGGTGAGGTAATTTCAAAATTTTCTGACATGGAATATTTTTGCACATGATGCAAAGGTCACATTTACCGTATATGGACTGAAAACATCCGATTGCCCGGCAGAGGAACTAACCAACACATCTGTAAACTCTCTCAGCAATGTGTATACGAAGTAACAAATTATTACTTTATTTAAAGTAATCTTGTCAGTCCTGTCTGTTCATAAGGTGTCTCCCCTGTATTACCAGCTTTGTGACGAGCGAAGCCTTTCCTTATCAGCAATAAACAAATTCGGTGAGCGATTTTAATGTTTAGTTTGTAGTCTAATGTCGACTGCGGTCGCTGGTTGACGTTAATATTTTCTCTGCCGCTCCTTGTAAAGCTTTAGGAAAGGGACAGGTAACAAACAGACGTGATGACTTATATCTGAGATGAGTGTAAGATGGAAAATACAAAATATCTGCTACACATAGCAGAGAAAGAAATAAAGAAAGTGTCATTATTGAAAACACGCAATAAAAATCAGTACAAAAATGTAACTGATACAGCCGTAGTGAAACAGATATCGAGAAGGGTCGCACGATTCTATCACAGCTTACCAAAAACACAAATAACACACTTCTAACAGTCGACATGGAGGCATGTTTTTTTCATTTGTCCATATGTCATGTTAGGACGTTCTTCATAGCTTTATAACCAATGTATCCAAATAAATGACCTCAGGATTTATATAAAAAAACAAAAAACCAAAAACAAACCTAGTCAATTATATTAGGGGGCATGTTCAAATATTTTTAAAAATCCCTTTACATTGATGACCACAGGAGAATGAGAGAACTTTTCTTCGTGTCAGTTTTTGACTGGCTGCTCCATAGCTATATAACCAATGTATCCAAATAAATGACCTCAGGATTTATTTTAAAAAATAAACAAAAATTCTGACTCGTTTTGGCGAGGCGCGTCCCGTTATACCTAGTTGGTTATATTATGGCTCATGTCCAAATATAAAAAAAAAAAATCTTTAGATTGATGACCCAGGAGTGTCCTTAGACTTTTCTTTCATTTCTCCCCGTGTCAGTTTTTGACTGGTTGCTCCAATGCATCCAGATATATGACATAAAGATAATGAGGGCCGTAATCGGCATATGCAGTAGAAAGAGGTCAACATAACTATATCTTGTCCATGTTTTGTTTCAGTTCATTGATTTTTTTTTTCACTTCTCATTTTATAACGGGTGGCTTAATAACTTTATAACCAATATATCCAGATTATCACGTAATTGCCTCCCCTGCTTTGCAGAAGTGGTCAAACAGTGGCCAAAACTCAAGAGTATCTAATATGGGTCTTCAAATGTGTCTACCTTCGCACAAGATTACTCTTGGCAGAGTTGGAGATAGCAGGATAATGATGCTTCTATCTCAATAGATTCATAAGATATTTCAGAAGTCAAGAACAATGCTGCGCTGGGCAGGGCAATTGCTAACTTTTATCTGATCCGCTGCCTTTTTTGAAGTATTAAGCAATTATTAATTTCAGCTCGTTCAAGCCCCCACTCTGATTTCTTCACTGGAATTCTTCTTATTATGGTATAGCTCTGTTTAGAGTGTATTTAGTAAATTGACTGAGACAAACATGCTGTACATCCAAAACGATTAAACCGACGTTAAATTTGTATATTTACAAATAACAAATTTAATAATCAACTAAGTTATAACAGTTTAAAAGAATTGAATAATCTTTAACAGAAAAAACTCATCACCGTGTGATGGTATGGTGATTTATGTAAGAAGTCACTTGGCAGCTTTTAGGTGTGACTTAGCTGCAAATTGTAGTTTCTGCTCCAGCTGGGTTTTTGGGTTCTGTGCAGATACGTCAGTGGAGTTCTCGCATCTCTGGTCGAGATTAAAGGCGCAGCACGTTCCAAGTAAGATTATGGAGTAACTGCAAAGCTGGTCCCGCGTCTCTAAGACCCTATGATGATGGTGTTTAGTTCGACGTCAGGACACTTCTACCCTTACTTTTTTCCAGATATTAGTACCCTCACTGGTACCACCAACTTGTATGGTAAAAGAAGAGACACGAATACCCTCTGAGTATTGTTTCCCTTCTTACTTATGCATAAGTAAGAAGTTTAGGTCATCATTGCATGATGTGAAAGTATGTAGAGGAGAAGATGTTGTATCAGACCACTATCTTCTGTTGGCTAAAACAAAATTAAAAATCAAGAAATTTACAACATCATATAGCTATAGACAACAGTATAATGTGGGATATCTAAGAAATCAGGAAACAAGAGAAACATTTTCAATCACAGTATCCAACAAATACCAAGTACTCCAACAGCTGGGAGATGAAACGGATACGGAAGACCACTGGCAACAAGTAAAATATATATGGAACGAGATATGTGAAGGAGTACTGAGAAAAAGAGAACATCAGTACAAAGCATGGATACCAACAGAAACCATTAGTAAGATAGACGACAGGAAAAACAAGAAAGCAGATTTAAACAGAAGCAAAACCAGAAGCTACAAAGCCAAGGCTAATGAAGTGTACAATATACAAGAACAAATGAAGAGATGGACAGAACATTTTGAGGCACTTCTCAATAAACCATCTCCAACTAATCCCCCAGACATCCAGCCAGCAGAAGAGGAGCTACAAATCAGTTGTGAACGACCAAGTAGAGAAGAAATAAAGAAAGCCATAAAACTTCTGAAAGATGGAAAAGCAGCTGGTCCAGATTGCATTCCAACAGAGGCCATCAAAACAGATATTGATACTTCTACAGAGATATTATACAAACTACTTGGCAAAGTCTGGGAGAGAGAGGAAATACCAGCAGAATGGAAGGAAGGTTATCTGGTCAAGTTGCCCAAGAAGGGAAATTTACAAGAGTGCACAAATTATAGAGGAATAATGTTACTATCAGTACCAGGAAAAGTATTAAACAAAATCATCCTTGAGAGATTAAAAGAGTCCATAGACAAGCAACTGAGAGATGAACAAGCATGTTTTCGACAAAATAGATCCTGTACAGACCAGATAGCTACATTGAGAATAATAGTTGAACAAAGTCTGGAACGGAATTCACCGCTATACATAGGATTCGTGAACTATGAAAAGGCATTTGACAGTGTAGACAGAGAAACGCTTTGGAAATTGATGAGGCATTATGGAGTTCCCATGAAGATGATTAACTTAATAAAGAAGACCTATGAAGCCATGACATGCAGAGTTCTTCATGAAGGACAACTTACAGAACCGTTTAGGATTAGAACGGGAGTGAGACAGGCATGCCTTTTGTCTCCAATTCTTTTCTTACTAGCAATAGATTGGGTTATGAAAACATCGACATCACACAACAGAAATGGAATCCAGTGGAATCTGACTAAACAGCTTGATGATCTGGATTTTGCAGATGACTTGGCTCTTCTGTCCCATAACCATAATCAGATGCAAGAGAAAATGAAAATTCTCGATGAATGGTCACAACGAGTGGGCCTGAAAATACACAGGGAAAAGACAAAGATTATGAGAATAAATGCAAGAAATGAAAAATGGTATGACAAAGTTGCAAATGTGGAATTGATGACAAGAACCAGACAAGTGCCAGTGAAATAAGAGTTGAGAAGAAGACGCTGGCGATGGATAGGACACAAATTGAGGAAACCTCTTGATAGCATTACAAGGCAGTCCTTGTTCTGAAATCCACAGGGAAAGAGAGGCAGAGGTAGACCAAAAAACACATGGAGAAGAGAACTGGAAACAGAGGTGAAAATGATGAGGAAAACATGGAAAGAACTTGAGCGGGTGGCACAGGACAGGAAGACTTGGCATGTGTTTGTTGAAAGCCTATGCTCCTTGGGGAGCTAATGGGTATTGATTGAGTTTCCCGACACATACTTATGTGACCCCATCTTCCTATTCCACCAACCTATCTACCTCAGAATTTACTCTCAATGAGAATTAAGCTTAATCCCTCGAGAGAAAACATTCTTTACACTTAAATTGAATAGCTTTATAATTACTTTACATTCAAATGAACAGGTAAATAGTATAGATATAATTTGTTTACATTTACATTTACACTGGCTGAACATTGTTCACGATATAGATTGAATATGTTTTCAGTTACATCTACACTGGTTGAAAAATGTTCATAATATAGATTGAATATTTTTCATTTGCATCTGCACTGGTTGAGTAGCTTGAAACTTTCAATATTTTTAAAGTGAATATGTTTACATAGACTTTTACACTGGTTTGCAATTGTAAATATTGTAATTTGAATGTACATCATTTCTTTCATCTTTCCCTCCCTGCTCCATATGGAACTTGGGACTACCTATGCTTTTAGTTCTCTTTAAGAAACTAGCAATAAAGCAGTCACCAGCCCTTGCAGTGGTGGTTCATGAATAATCATTCTATATGCTGAGTTTGTCAGCCTCAAATGACTTGGACATTCACTAGCAATTTTCACATATTAATATTCGCATGGCAAAATATACATATTAGTTCACATGTTAGTAATGAAAAATATAGAATGTAAAATGCACAGCTTACGCCAATCTTGGCTCACAGACTGTTTGCTCAGAGGAATAAAGACACTTGATTAGGCTTCTTACACGTGTTCTTAATTGTCGTTACATTAACATTTAATTCCCACTTTGACTTCGTGTTTTAAATTCCTCAGATTCCTTGTTAAATTGGTAGAGTTTATTCTGGATTCTGAAGTCCTCAAAATTGCTCAAACAATGGTCCGGTCCGATATAAGAATCTTGATTCTGACTTCTGGCAAGGTCTGGTTGTCATCTTGGCAAGCGATTTTCACAGTGAACTAGGCTTGCGAAAATGTCAGCTTATGTTGCAAGTTTTCCCCAGCATTTGTTTGTTACGATGCTAAGCAGAGCTCTAATCGTTTCAAACATTCGTGTCTTGTGGGGTAATTTCAAAATATTTCCGCCTGAAATAATGTGCGTGATGCAAAAGGTCGCCTCTCCCATATATGGCAATAAAACACCTGATTGCCTTCTTTGCAAATGCTTACAATTACATCTTACTTTCCTCAAGGTGTGCAGGAAACGAGTATGTCATTCCTGTGCGCTGACAAATAAGTTATCTTCCCGTAGTGGCTTTCAAACTTTCATCGTATTACCATCTTGGCGAAGAACGCACCCTGGCCTCATCAGCGATTAAACAACTGCCCTAGGGGATTTTAATGTTAATCTGTAGTCTGTTGTCGGCGACACCCGAGATTAACCAACACGGTTGTCGGTTAATATTTCATCACTTGTCTACTCTCTCAGCAAAGATGGTCAGGTAAACAGACAAGACGAATTATTGCTGAAAAAAGTGTAAGAATGTTTAAAAATACAACATATCTGCTACATAGCAGAGAAAGAAAAAGGTGCTGACCACTGAAAAGCCCGTAATAAATCAGTATGTCACAGGATACGGCCGTAGTGGACAAGAGAGCTAACCAAATATTATGTCACACACATAAATAACCACAGGAGAATTAAAGCTGTCTTAAAGACATGCAGCAGAATGAGCATAACATGATAATTTACAGCCATGTTATGGCGAGTGACTTACTCGTAACTAGAAAATAAGTAGTGCCTCTGAAATACTAACAAGTCCTTGTAAGTCTTTCTGCTGGGAGCCGCGCTGGTGTAATGGCTTCGGCGTTGTACTGGCGACCAGGTGTTCATGGTTCAAACCCGGGCGTCGGCGTTTGAAGAAATGTTTACGGCCGGAAATTTGACTGAATAGCCTGAACGGCTCCTGTGATAAACCCTCTGTGGATGGGAAGGAGCGAAGCTCCTGATCGGGTTGGAAGGAAAGTCCTCAGGTTCCCCAGCCTCGCAATGACATGTCGCAATGACATGTCATTGGGCCGAAGGGCTGAAAGCCCAAGTGCCGCTGGATAAGAAAAAAAAAAAAAAAAAAAGTCTTTCTGCTAATGCATCGAAAGTCAATGTAGGGTTTCATTTTTTTAATTACGATTACCCAAAACACAAAAACCACGCTTCAGACAGACGCAATGATGGTTTGTCTGTTGACCTTTGTTACAGCTGTGGGCCATTCTCCTGCCACTATGTTTTTAAATAATTCCAGAGCACGCGTTGTTTCAACATCAAACGCTGAGCTACATTAGATTGTCAACTTGACCCTCTGTTGTGTCTATGGGACATGTCATCAGATTATTCCTTGTCCAGTATTTAATGTCACGTATGATGTGAAAGTTTTAAGTCAATATTTCTTTTTCCATTCGATTTCCCAAATAATCTTTGCATGATAAGGTTTTTGATACATTAACATATCAAGCAAGTGGATCTTTCTGTGACAAAACGTCTGAACATGCTCTTTTGTGTTATCTCTCACACCTTCAGCCCTCCGGAAGTATCCTTTCCTTTTTCTTCATTTTTCTCACTCATCGCTTTTATTTGGCATAAATTATGCCTTTTCATGCGTTATTTTCATTATTTTGCTCTGTGTTGGACATAGCATGATGCATTTTCTAACACGCCACTCCCTTATGGCAGTATTTGCTAGGGGAGTAATGCGTATCTTATTGTTTCACTCTCCACTCCCAGACTGTTGTTACGATTCGCCAGGTTTGGTGACCCGGCCAGCGATAATATTTTATCGCCTAATCTGTTTGACCACCTGTGGAAACGGGGCGGTCAAACATTTGACCCCATTGGAAAGCTGTTGATCATGTTGACACAAGCCGGAGTTTTGATACGAGGAAAGAAATCAATATAGTTTGACCAGACAACTGTCTAGCGGAGGATGGCAGATAAAGGTGATAAACAGAGGTGAGCGGGAAATCTTAGGAAACGATATGACATCACTGTGTAAGAGGCCACGCGTGTATATTAAATTTAATATTTTCAAATACGCGTGGGATGAGTAATGATTAACTTCTCCACCCAAACAGTGCTAGATAGATTGGATTGGTTCGCCAGAATCTACTATGATTTGATTGGAACTTTCGGCGGAAACACAGCTGGGATTTGAAACTAAGGATTGTGAGATATAATCTAACAAACTCGGAGTCACAACACACAGAACAGACAGACTGCATCGCAGCGTCAACTCAACACCTCCTTCAAGCCAGAAGAAAGTGGATAGGACTAACAATTCCACAACTATAAGTACCAGATCGAGTATTGGGCAACTTTTGAATTTACAAGTAAACCCGTCACTTTAATACAAAACTGGAAACTTGGGAATGCTATCACAAGGAGTCATAACAGGAATTATAGATTTCCAGACCAAGTGTTTCACCCGTCATAAGAGGAAATATAGATTTGCAGACCAAGTGTTTCACCCGTCATAAGAGGAATTATAGATTTCCAGACAAAGTGTTTCACCCGTCATAAGAGGAATTATAGATTTTCAGACCAAGTGTCTCACCCGTCATCAGATTAATTATAGATTTCCAGACCTAGTGTTTCACCCGTCATAAGAGGAATTTTTCAGGCTAAATTGATTCGAACAGCATCTAAATACAGGGCTGTGGGTCCATTCTAATTGTAGGAGGAGCATGATGACGTCACATCTGACGTATTAAGCACATACGCATGTACAAGTGTGTAAGTGTTCATTCTGCTAGTATTTATTGTTTGTGCTGCAGATCGTTAAAATAATGGCCGGTGTGATACGGAATCCGTCCAAGGTCGATCAGCGAGCGGTGATCCAGTTCCTAACAGCCGAAGGATGTCGACCAGCCGACAGTCATCGCCGAATAAAAGCAGTGTATGGTGACAAAAGTGTGTCTAAGACTATAGTGAAAGACTGGGCACGAATGTTTCGAGAAGGACGTCAGTTAACGAAAGATCTTCCGCGGCCAGGTCAGGTGCATATTGTTGCGACAGAAGAAGCCATCGCCATAAGGAAGCACGCATGGGGTGGAGTTTGAACCACCCGCTGCGTTACGAAGAGGAGGGTGATGCATTTCATTTGCGCATCGTGGCAGGCGATGAGTCATGGTGCCACCACTTTGAGCCGTGCAGCATATCAGCGAGCATGCAATGGAAACATCCCGGATTACCAAAACCCAAAAAATTCAAGTCACAGATTTCCGCCGGTAAGGTTATGCTGACCGCATTTTTTGACCATGAAGGGCTTCTATTGGTTGACTTTAAAGAGCCTGGCTTGAACATCAATGCCATCCGCTACAAAGACACACTAGACAACCTGCATACAGCCATCAAGAATAAACGACCCGGCATGCTTTCGTGTGGTGTGATTCTGTTGCACGACAATGCTCGTCCACATGTTGCGAACATTGTGCAGGAAGCGTTAGCAAGGAAAAGGTGGGAAGTTCTGCCACACCCAGCCTACAGCCCCGATCTGTCACCATGTGACTTTCATTTGTTCGGACCCTTAAAAAAATCTCTAAATGGACAACGATTCGACTCCGATGCAGACGTCAGGGCCTCGGTGACCAAATGGTTCAATAAGCAACCAAAGTCATTTTTCTCGGACGGCATCCGCCGTCTACCCATGCAGTGGGATGCGTGTCTGAATGCCTATGGTGACTATTTCTAAAGAACCCCAGTGAGTACTTGCTTCATAACAATTGCTGTATTTAATTCTACTACTCCTGCTGATGTACCTTACATATATTTGTTATAAAGCCACTGGGACGGGTTTCATTTGAACACGCCTCGTATATATATATATATATATATATATATATATATATATATATATGTATATATATATATATATATATATATATATATATATATATATATATATATATATATATATATATATATATATATATATATATATATACATATACATACACATACACATCCACATACACATATATATATATATATATATATATATATATATACATATATATATATATATATATATATATATATATATATATATATATATATATATATATATATATATATATATATATATATTATATATATATATATATATATATATATATATATATATATATATATATATATATATATATATATATACACGGTAAAATCTCGCGTATAATACGCAGAATTTTTACTCATTTTTGCCCGCTAAAACTCGGGTGTGTATTATACGCGAGTACTAAAAAATACGTAATTTTCGATATCGAAAGTAACCTACATTGGAAAGTATGTCAAGTTTTTGTCACAATTTGACAGTGAAAATGGCGCAAAATTGAATGTGCCATGTATTTTCTTATGTGTCAGACATTGTTGCAAAACGCATTTCGCACTCTTGGTCTTCAATCTGTTTTGATATTAAGCTTGGTTGTGAAGTTTGTCATTTGATTATTTTCCGCCTTAAAAAATGAATTCAAGAAAATGTTGTACTGCAGCAGAAAAACTCTTAGTGGTAAAATATGCAGAATCTAACGGCAATCGGGCAGCAAGTCGACATTTTTCCATTAACGAGTGCAACATTCGATTATGGCGAAAAAACAAAGAGGCGCTGCAAGTGTTGCCTAGTAAGAAAAAGGCGAATCGTGGGTCACCATCAGATCTTCCAGACCTAGAAAAAAACATTAATTGAGTGGGTAGTGGATAGAAGGCAACAAGGCATCGGTGTTTAATGCTTTGAAATCCGACTTAAAGTTTTGGAACTTAAAAAACAACATTTAAAGCGTCATATGGATGGGCAGTTCGTTTTATGAAGCGACATGGTCTTTCAGTTCATCGAAGAACTACTATCGCGCAACATCTTCCATCTTCTTTCAGTTTTTTAACAAATGTTTCATAAAATAAAATCTTGAAAAATTATGGTGCGTATTATACACGAATTTCCATTTTACCAGAAACTTTTGGGCTAAATCAAGCATGCGTATTATACACGAGTGCGTATTATACGCGAGATTTTACGGTATATATATATATATATATATATATATATATATATATATATATATATATATATATATATATATATATATATAATATATATATATATATATATATATATATATATATATATATATATATATATATATGAGGCTGGCAACCTCAACATATGAAAATAGAATATGCATGAACCATTACTGCAAGAGCTGGTGATTGTTTCTGACTAGTCGTGCAGGAAACCCGACAGCAGAGATGACCCCAGAACTCAAACGGGTGTAAGGATGAGTACTGAATGATGATAACATCACATGTGCCTAAAGTGTATAGAATCATTTTGTGAGATTTAAATACTTTGGTTTAATTGTAATTCTGGCAGATCATTATTCATGCACTCCTTACGCAATTTGCTAGTTAATACCCAGAAGGATATTGGTGAATTTTCATCATATACCCTGAGTTATATTGTGTGCTGGGGAATTTAATTCTTCTGAGAGGTTAACATTCGTGGGTGGAGCGCATGAAAATGGGCCTTTTAGTATGCGGAGAACAAATGTACTGAGGCATGTGTTTCTTTCTAATTTGTCACAGTTCGTGGTTACAAGACATTAGACTTAAATACTGAAGTTCCTACGCCACTAGTGTGAGAGAAGAGTATCACCATCAACCGCCAACAGTGGACGCATTACGTGGAGAAGTGTACTCATCACCAAAAAAGAAGTGACGGAAACCACAGCTGCAGGACGCATCTGGAGCTAAGTTTTATATAACAGGCTACAGCAAAAATACGGACATTCTGTACTCCGTGGTGATAAATCAGGATGGTGTTTCTCTGTTAGAGTAAATGGTAGAATCGTTGCTGAAAATTGCGGAGCTTACATGATAACAGCCTCCAGCATGAGAATGGAGGTAAAGACAGCTACTGTGTCAGCACAACTAGTTAGAAGAAATCACCAGCGTTTGCTGTAATGGTTTACGAATATTCTAGTTTTATATGTTGAGGTTGGCAGCCTCATATGTAACCACTTAGCAAGAAAAAAATGTCCAATTCACATTTGTAAAATAACTGTTACACTTACCCACAAGTTTTGGGAATACACAATCTCCTCGCACATGTTAGAATGGACACAAGCAGTTTAGGTTATATGCTCTCGAATCACTTGATCTAGAAGTTTTGAATCTATCTTATGACGGGTGAATCTGCGAAACACTTGATCTGGGAAAATTTCTCTTACGATGGGTGATCCAATTCCTTAGGTATCCAACATTTAAAGTCCAGGTCCCTTAAGTTTTACAGAGTTTGTATTTATAAATACGGGCTTACTTTTTAATGCTTCAAATTTTCCAAATACTTCAGTCTGTCACTTATAATTATGGAATTCTTAATCCGATGTCTTACTGGCTTCTGGGAATTGTTCGCTTGACGATGCGATGCAGTCTCTGAGTTGTGTGTCTCTTATTTCGCTAGATTATATTTCCCACTTCTCAGTTCAAATCACATATTGTTTTTCCGCCTAATTTTTCCAATGAAATTCATTGTTTATTCCGGTCCTCAAATCAAACCAATCGAATCTCTTTAGCACTGGGTTGGGGTGTCTAATTTCAAAAAAATCCCCTACGTGCTTTAAAAAATTACATATAATATTCCAACGCGTGACCTATTTCAAATCATGCGGTAATATTTCCGCCAGCATCTTTATGCAACTTCACGCACGAATATGTGAACTACCCTGGCTAATGCCTTCCGCCAAGATTGACTACCCAGACAGACAGGGGCCAGCAGATGCGATAATCTAATTATCACCTGTGTGTGTGAATCACCCATACTGATTTCTCAGGCATCAAATCTGGACTTCCTATGTGTCTATCGGGCGAGACCGTGCTTACCCAGGGGGTCAGACTGATTCAGTTGATAAGCGTATCACCCGCTGAGGTCAGTAATTAACCTGTCGGATCGTAACCAGTCTGTTGTCGGCTTCAGAGCACAATATAAAAAAATAGTCTCCTAGCAGATACCTCCGTAGGGGAGTGGAGTATTATAGACTTCACCCTACTAGGTCCAGCATAAGGAGCAAAGTAATGAATGAAAAGGGTAAAAATCATGCCAAATAAAAGCGATTGATTGGAAAAAAGAGAAAAATGAAGAAAAAACGGGATACTGCCGGAGTGGTTAAATGTGTGACAGAGCCACCAAAAGAACACGTACAGACGTTTTGTCACGGCATAGATGGAGATGTCCGTGTGCAATGACGATGGTCCTTAAAACCAAACCAAACCAGGGACAGTACCACAGTGACATCTATAAATATCTCTCTAAGGTCGTTATCACTGTTTATTTCTTATTTGATGTATCCGCACAGCCCATTCAAGGAAGACATTTAACACCACGTCCAATATTTAACGATGAAGATAAACTTTCCATCTTCTCTGCCAGCCGCTGTATACCTCCCCGGGGACTCTGAAGAGACACAGAAAGAATAGGACTTTTGCATACTCATGTATGTCGTAAAAGGCGACTAAGATGAGGTTGGGCAAGAGACTGGTAACATCACTGTGTAAAACAAATTGTCACAGAAACTGCCGCTGTAAAAGCATTTGGTTGCTTGGTGTTGGTTGCCAGGAGATGGATCAATTGTAGAGGTGGCTTACTGATCTGTAAGGAGCGCTAAGGAAAATGATGATGAAAATGATGATGATGGTGATGATTATAATGACAATGATGATGATGATAATGATTATGAATCGATGATAATGATGAAGATGATAATGACGATGGTGATGATGTCAATGATGATAATGACGATGGTAATTATGACAATGACTATGATAATAATAATGATGATAATGATGATGATGATGAGGATGACAGTAATGATGATGATATGAAGGTGATGATATTGATAATGGTGATAATAATTATGACGGTAGTGGTGATGAGATGATGGAGATTATATTGATAGTAGTGATAATAATGATGATAATAATGATGATAATGACGATGATGATTATGATAATGACGATGGT
>JAMPIV010006169.1:0-7500 GCA_024509875.1 Oreohelix idahoensis | reverse complement strand
TATTGGCAAGGGAAAGATCTTAATAAAGCTAGAGAACACGGAGTAGGTTTTGCGGTCAAAAAATCGCTAACTAACATGGTTGAACCAGGCGAGAATGGATCAGAACGCCTGTTAACGCTCCGCCTGCAAACTAGCACAGGTCCCATCACCCTTGTCAGTGTGTCTGCTCCTACTCTGTACTCTGCCTTAGAAGCTAAAGATGAGTTCTACGAGAATCTAGCAGCAGTAATCAAAAGCATACCTAGGCAAGAACAGCTTGTTCTCCTTGGCGACTTTAACGCTAGAGTGGGTGCCGATAATGTTTCATGGCCTTCATGTCTGGGCAGGTTTGGTATTGGCAAGATGAATGAAAATTGACAACGGCTCTTAGAGTTGTGCGTCCACCATAACCTCTGCGTGACCAACACCTACTTTCAGACAAAACCCCAGCATAACGTGTCATGGAGACACCCACGATCCAAGCACTGGCACCAACCTGACCTGATTCTCGTCAGAAGGCCACTTCTCAGGTCTGTGCTCTCCACGCGCTCGTACCATAGTGCAGACTGTGACACAGATCACTCCTTGGTTTGCTGCAAAATCAGAGCACAACCAAGAAAACTCTATCGTGTCAGACATGAAGGGAAACCACGCATTGATACTAGCAAGATGTCAGACCCTTTCATGATCGCTCAATTCACTGCGACCTTCAAGAAAGTGCTCAGTAGCCCTCAGCATGGTGATACTATTACAGAGAACTGGGAGCATCTACGGAACACCATTCAAAGTACTGCACTTGCCACCTTTGGTAAGAAAACAGCAAAGTCAAATGACTGGTTTGACGCTTCATCAGATGTGATGGCACCTGTTATTGAAGCTAAGCGCAGTGCTATGAATGAATACAAACGTTCACCGAGTGCCAGAACCCTACAGATCCTGAGGGCTACGAGAAGCAAAGTTCAACAAACTGCTCGACGCTGTGCAAATGACTATTGGCTCCAGCTCAGTGAGAGCATCCAGATCGCAGCGCAAACAGGCAACATTAGACAAATGTATGAAGGTATAAAGAAAGCACTTGGCCCCAATAAAAGTAAGACGGCACCGCTAAAAACCATCAGCGGAGAGAAGCTAACCGATAAGGGTAAGCAGATGGAGAGGTGGGTCGAGCACTACTCTGAGCTTTATGCTAGAGACAATACCGATACGCCTGCAGCCCTTGATGCTGTCAATAGTCTGCCAACTATGGAGGAGCTGGATGCCGAACCAACATTAGAAGAACTCAGTAAGGCCATTGATAGCTTGGCCTCTGGCAAAGCACCAGGCAGTGATGGGATTCCTCCTGATTTAATCAAATGCTGTAAGAGCACGCTATTACATCCCCTGCATAGAATGTTGTGCCAGTGTTGGGAAGAGACAACTGTTCCTCAAGACATGCGAGATGCCAAGATTGCAACACTGTATAAAAATAAAAGAGACAGAAGTGATTGCAAAAACTACAGAGGCATCTCTCTTCTTAGTATTGTTGGTAAGGTTTTTGCCAAAGTCATCTTAATGCGACTACACAAGTTAGCTGAGCGCATATATCCAGAGGCACAGTGTGGATTCCGAGCTGGCAGATCAACAACAGACATGATCTTCTCTCTCCGCCAGCTTCAGGAAAAATCAAGAGAGCAGAAAAGACCATTATATATCGTCTTTATAGACCTCACAAAAGCGTTCGACCTGGTTAGTAGGGATGGACTCTTTAAAATCCTCATGAAAATAGGCAGCCCTTCTAAAATGCTGGAAATGATAAAGTCATTCCATGACGACATGAAGGGAACAGTCCAATATGCTGGAAGCACGTCACAGCCCTTTGATATACGAAGTGGTGTTAAACAAGGCTGTGTTCTGGCTCCGACCCTCTTCGGAATCTTCTTTGCCTTACTCTTGAAACATGCATTCAGAGATGCAACTGAAGGAATATGCCTTCACACTAGGTCAGATGGCCGTCTGTTTAATCTTTCAAGGCTGAAGGCAAAAACAAAAATCAGAAGGGTCACTATAAGAGACTTGTTGTTCGCTGATGATGCTGCAGTCGTCACGCAAAGCCAACAGGAGCTTCAGAGCTTGATGAATCGCTTCACTAAAGCATGCAAGGACTTTGGCCTCACAATAAGTCTAAAGGAAACGAATGTGCTGAGTCAGGATGGGGGTGCTGCACCAGTTATCACTATTGATAACTATGAATTGGCAGTGGTGCATCACTTCACATACCTAGGGTCTACCATCAATGACAAACTCTCACTGGATACAGAAATCGACAGCCGCATTGGCAAAGCTGCAGCTACCTTTGCCCGCCTCACATCGCGTGTTTGGGGAAACTCTAAACTCACAATGAAGACCAAAGCTGCGGTGTATAATGCCTGCGTCACCAGCACACTCCTATATGGCAGCGAGACCTGGACGACCTATGCTAAGAGAGAATGAAGGCTCAATACCTTTCATTTGTGGTGTCTACGCCGCATCCTCGGCATCTCGTGGAAAGATAAAGTGACAAATGTCGAGGTGTTGTCACGTGCTGGCCTTCAAAGTATGTATACGCTGCTTAGACAGCGCAGACTTCGCTGGCTTAGCCATGTTCGCCGGATGGAAGATGGTCGCATCCCAAAAGATATCTTCTACGGACAATTACCAGATGGCAAGAGAACAGTTGGGCGACCACAGCTGAGGTTCAAAGATGTGTGCAAGAGAGATATGAGGGCACTGGACATGGATCCAGCAACATGGGAGGATGAAGCTGCCGATCGCAATAAGTGGCGATGCTATTTACGGCACCACCTCAGATTTGGCGAAGAGAGGCTCACACAAGAAGCAGAGGTGAGGAGAAAACGTCGAAAGGAGCACCAGGAAAATAAGCAGCTGAGGGCTGCCACCTCAGGGGCGCATTCTCATAGTCAGTTATGACTGAAGGAGCTATTATTATTATTATTACTATGCATCTGTATAGTGAATAATGCTCACTGGAACCAGAAGCCATTTTGGATCCTATTTTTTGTCGATCATCGATCAGAGAACAGGGATGCCCCTTATTATCAGGTGATGGGAGCCGCGCTAGCGTAGTGGTTACAACACCGCTCTGGCGACCGGGTGATACAGGATCAAACCCGGGCGACGGCATTTGAGGATTTTTCGTCGACCGGGATTTGGACTGGATTAACTCGAGACCTGGCGAGAACATTTGAAGGAGTGTCGTCGACCAGGGACTGGCTGCTCCTGAGCCGACCCAGCTGCAATGGGTACCTCCGAAATCGGCAAGTATTTGCCTGAATGGCGAGGGACACCTGTCTCTGTACAAGAAATAAAGGGATACTCACGTAAAATCAATGTCAGGTTAAACATAAAATAATAACCTGAGATTTCGCCTCGAGTATTAGAGGGCGTACGAAAAAAAAAAAAAAAATCAGGTGATGATTAAGAGATCACAGTTATAAAGAAAACCCAATACTGGTGGGTTAACATTGTCTTCAGAAATATTTGCTGAACTTTACCTAAAGGAATCTTCGCTTGAAAAGAGGTTCTGTCTAGGAGTCATGCTTGAACATTATTTATTAACTGACATGATCGGTCAGAAAGGCCTGATGGTTATATTTATAAACAGTGGAAATCTAAGTGCTTGTCTACGGACGTTCCATTGTAATGTTCTTCAACATGAATGCCAACTTAAGATTGTAGACCATTGATCAACAGTATGATGATATATGTCGACCTGTTTTCCTGTAACTATACTCGTACTGTCCAAGTGTGTGCGTCCAATTAAACAGTATGAAACGACCACAGTAGTCTGCATCATTAACTTCTAACTACGTGTGAGTGGGTGTTTGATCTTCTAGTCAACTCTGCAGAACAATCCATGCATTCGCATATTGACACTCACATTAACACTCATAGT
This sequence comes from Oreohelix idahoensis, assembly GCA_024509875.1. Classification (NCBI taxonomy): domain Eukaryota; kingdom Metazoa; phylum Mollusca; class Gastropoda; order Stylommatophora; family Oreohelicidae; genus Oreohelix; species Oreohelix idahoensis. The sequence continues at coordinate 3,590 of JAMPIV010006169.1, read as the reverse complement.
CAACATTACATCCTTGTCGGGGCTTCATTACGTTTTTGGACAAGGTGACCTGATGCCCAACACTGTGCCGGCTTTGAGTTGACCATCTACACCAATACCAGCTTTATTAACGTGGTGACTGGACGAGCTATATCACAAAAGAGCACTTATCAATGTGGTAGGCCAGCTTTCTGGGTTTAACCTGTACAGTAGACACCACATGGAAGTCAGCTACTCATACCAGATCGTTTCCATGACGCCTGATACGACACACCAGCAGTGAGAGTCTACACTTTGTCAACAGTTCCTCACGTGACCTATCAAGCGAATACTGAAACTAGGTCAGCGCGTATTGACATTTTTTCGTTGGACATCACAGCGAGTTGCAAACATACGTTTAACTTTTTTGAAAAAAATGCAGTACAGGTCAGAAGTCCTGCGTGTGTTAGTTATGAGAAGCATCAACGTTGGAACTTCTTGAACTGCTCTATATATGTAACATTGTAACAGTTTAGTTCGAAAATTTAGTATTTATTAAAGTGGCAGTTCTATTGCATTATATAACAGCTGAACCTTCGCTACAGCACATTCCATTTATATAATATTTATGAATTTATGTGCAAATGTTTACATATTATTTGTGTGTCTATGTCGTGGGCGGTTGGTGAGGGGACTAATATAAGATTTCCCAAGTAACATAGGGCTTATATTAGTGGTCTGTAGGGGGCAATTTTCTTAATTGAAAATTTGCTAGCAACAATTTGTTGCTATTTTTTGTTAGCTGTGACGACTGTGCTTATCGTTGTTTTTGTAATATTTTTCTGTTCTGTGGTTTTGTTTTGATTTGTTTGTATTTGTAGGTCTCATCTTTCCTGTCATTCAGTTCTATACATCTTTATATTTATACACTGTGGCGTTATTTGTTTTGTTTATTACGGCGCAGTTATCATCACAGGTTCTGGGATTATTTTCTTCTGTTTCTCGATTTAACTTTTTTGATTTCTGCGAATGTTTTCATGTTGTCTTTTACAATTGTTTTGTTTGTGTTCTTGGTTGGCATACACTATATAAAATATATTTGATCATACACTACTAGCTGTGTAGTGAACTTATGAGAAAGAATCAACTGATGATTAATTGCTATTATTAGAGGTACACAGTTGATTATACAAGACCTTATTTAAAGGCTTGTTTCCCACAGAGATTGGGATATAGTGAGCTGATTATACAAGTTTTTGTTAAAAACTTGCTCCTGTTTGGTTGAAATAAATTTGTTATTTCAGTGATAATAGCCACATATTATTAAATATTATGGCAACTTTAGACTACCTCATTGAGCAAGGGAGAGCCTTTGGGATGACTCCTGAGGAGTTAAAAGAGTTTGCATTTTCTCATTATGCCAAAGCACAGAAGGAGGAAGAGAAAAAACAAAAAGCTGAAGAAAAAAGATTAGAAAGAGAAGCTGAAGCTGAACAAAAGAGATTAGACAGAGAAGCTGAACAAAAGAGATTAGACAGAGAAACTGAGGCTGAACAAAAAAGATTAGAAAGAGAAGCTGAAGCCGAGGAGAGAAAGGCAAAAAGGGAACATGAGGAAAAACTGATAGCATTTGAGTTAGAAAAATTAAAGTTGACAAACATGGGTAATGTTAATCAGTCATCTTTTGGTAGTGGTAAACCTTTTATTTACAAGATCAAGCTACAAGAATTTAATCCATCCAGTGACGACATAACAGTGTGGCTAGATAGATTTGAACGTTCTTGTCGAAATCATAATGTGGATAGATCACAATAGGCTAATCAGTTATCAGAGATACTGAAAGGTGACACTCTGACTAGTTTAAGCTTGGTAGAAGAGGCTGACCAGAATAATTATGATGTTATCCGAGCAGCCTTATTGAAAAAATATCAATTAACAGAGGAAGGTTACCGTCTTTTGTTTAAGAAAATTGTACCTGAATCAGGGGTAGAATTCTCAGAATTCATTGCAATGACACGTCTTACATTTAATCGTTGGATTGAGTTGTCCAAAACAGAAAAGACATATGAAGCCCTTATGGACTTGTTGCTCAGAGACAAGATTATGTCAAGTGTGAATAAACCATTCCTTGAATTCCTACATGAGCGTAAACCCGAGATACGAAAAGAAGTGGAAGAATATTGTACCCAATACGTCACTCGCCATCCGGACGTAACAAGCTTTAGCAATGCTAAGGTTTAAGGAAGGCATGCCAGTTGCTTCAGCAACACCATACAATCCCAATTATTCACACAGATTTCAGGGACCTCAAAACAGATTTGATAAAAAAGGTAACCATAATAGTTATCAAAACCAAGGTAACCACTCATTTCAGGGTTCTTCTTCAAAGAACTGGAGACGAGCGACCAGGCCCTCGATTCAGGGGGTGGTCATTAATTATAGGAATTTCCGCAGCGGAAAGTCATTAATAGGAACTATCCAAGTCATACATCATGAAGACAACAAGACCATAGTGATAGAGATACTAATTTTAAAAAATTATGATACTGGTAAACATGGAGAACTATGCTCTCAAAACCAAATCGGGGTTACAAATAGATGAAATAATTATGATTACAGAGGCAATTAATAATCGATGTAGATTCACAATACAAAAAACATTAATCACATTAATCAGGCAAAACTCTTGCACAGCAAGAGTCCCATGAAGACTATAAAACAGACTAAAGATAATCATGACGCTTTTAATAATGGCATGTTCTGCTTTTGATTTTTGGAGAAGAGCATCTCAGTGCCCCCAATGACCAAAACATTATTTGAAAACCAAACTTACGGTGTCCACTTTATCAGTTGTGGCCAATCCTCTTCCCGCTCTTCCTGCGTCAGTCCGCGCATGATGGAAGATGTTCTCTTGTCTTTAACATAAAGGCTTTAGTAACGAACAATCCCACAGTCTAAGTTCTTTTTGTTAATTCTGGATGCACCACACTTGCGGTGTTAGGCAGTCACTTGTAGATCTTTCTCGGTGCCAACAGGAAAAAGTAGTTCAAATGTGTAACATTTGGCCGGGGGATTTTAGAGAAAATACTCTACGGCAATCATTAAGATTGCTACTCCCTTTCTTTTACAGGAGATGCACAACGCATGTATTTTTGCCAAATCCGGATCGCTTGGATCTTATCATCCGTCGTAATTCACGGAGACAAAGAATGCACTCACACAACAAATTTCCGGTTTGGAAAAAACAAAACATTATGGCAAACGCTGTAATGCTGTAGGCCACTAGAGCTCGAAGCTCTTATTAATGCCTCAAACTTCATCTACTGAAGATAATGAAAGTGCATAACCAAGATGATCCCTTGGTAATTTCTTTCTTTTCGCTCTTGACTAAACTCGTTTATAAAACAGCAAGAAATGATCCGACTCTAAAGAAATTCTTCACCTCTTGCAAACAAAAGGTGATCCGAAATAAAGATTACAATAGCGTAAATCCTGGATTAGCAATAAAGGAATGGCGTACTTGTACGTATGGTGCAAGACTCCACTAAGTCAAGTCATTCTCAGATTCTTGTACCCAAGAATTTGAGAGTTTAAAATTTTTGCAGCACGCACCAGACTCTCATGTGCTGGAC
>JAMPIV010006168.1:0-69089 GCA_024509875.1 Oreohelix idahoensis | reverse complement strand
ACCGGCGATGTCAAGTTCATCAACGGACTAGATTCATGCCTAGTACTGTTTGCTCCTTGTTGGCTGATAACCGTATTCCATCGTCTGGTCTTCTTGATCATTTAAATCTTTATCAAACCTGGAATGCGTTGACGGTTGTACTTTCGAAGCGCGGCATCTACGCATGATGTAGTGACGTCAGATTGGCATTTCGTAGTCATGTGTTTAACGTCGTATTTATGCAAATCATGTGACTTTCTTGTAATCGTAAACAGTTTGTGAAAGTATGTAAACAAGAAAAATTTTCCTTTTTCTTTCGATCCCCAGCGATGGCCAACCAATTCTGCTGCGGTCGGAAAATTAGCCCAACGGATTGTTGAAAGTTTGATAGTCAATCATTGTAACTTGGTTTACAGTTCATCATTTTTGCATCGTGCCTTCGATGTTAATTACGCGAATGTGGGTTTAAATACTTTGAAACCATGATAGTAATAATTGAATCTCCCAAATGTTCATAGACGGGATAAGTCATGTCTGGAGTCCAAACAAACAATTTATTATACATTCTGTAGACATCGTACGTTGATCATGAATTACATCACAAATATAATTTAGAATCCTATGTTGAGTTAGCTATCTTGCATATCAGTCCTTTGTCTCGTACATCTGAATTACTGTAGGCAGAACGACATAACTATATGCACGCGTGGTTGGTAATCCCAACGACCGACAGTGAGATTATGCGTCTGGCACTAGTATAACTAAAACGGACTGTTAATTCATCTCGACAAGGTTTAGTCAATTACTAACCTGTAACTTCATCTTTCTTCATCATAACAGTGGACTGACCCATGTCCATAACAAAATAAAATATAACTGTGTGGCATTCCATGCCCGACACTATAAGAATATAAAGACACGTCTTCTCCGTTCGACGGTCATTCAAGAAAGGGTCCCGTCTCTTGGACACGGTGCGTGACTACCAACGCTGAAACGTCACAGCGTTCACTAGGCTAATAATACTTTTACATTACATTAAACGTTGTAACCCCTAAAATCGCATGCTGCTAACCTCTAGCACACAATGCCAATTAAATTACCGTAACAATTCTGCTGCCACCAGATTTGGCTATTGAAGAGGAGGACCAGTCCAAAGCACCCGTGGGAACCAACAGCGACTGAAGCAGACGTCAACTGACCCCACACCGTTAAGTTAAGTACATACAAGCACAGCCAATGGACATTTTAAATTTTTCCATTTATCCGCCAAAATGTAATATCATCCAATGATGATAAATATCATCGCTTAATTTTTATAAACAGCTATATTTATTTCAATTCTGTCAACTCATAAGTGATCATTAAACTTGTTATATGTAAATATAAATCTATAATCGATTTAATCATTATTGAGTGAATTTGCAACCGTACGAGCTTTTTATTAAATACATAACTACACAAAGCTAGGTAATAAATAGTTGCAGATCTCACCTCCAGCGATGGGCCTAGAAAATACGAGTCAATATCAGGGCCGGATTAAGCTAGTGCGGGGCCTGTAGCATATGTTAAGAAAGGGGCCCTATATTTAAAAAAAACAATAAAACAACACAAATATCTTTGAACACATACATTTTTAATTTGCATAGTAATTATCATTATCAATTAATTTGTGCATGTAATCCTATAAACTTGCCACTCATGTTGCTGGCGTTGTCATAACTTTGACCACGGCAGTCTTTAATATCAATGTCATTTGCCTTTAAAAAAATTAAGTAGACTTTTAGTAAGCTGTTCAGCACTATGACCTTCCATATCCAAAAATGTCACAAATCTTTCAACTGGTCCAGATGGCAAAACATAGCGCAGAGTCAAAGTCAGCTGGTCCATATTAGATATATCTGGAGTAGAATCCAATGAAACGGAATAATACTTGTATTTCTTCACTTCACAGAGAATGTGATCCAGCATGATGGATCCAATCAGATTGATGAATTCCTCACACGTTGTTTAGATAGATATGATGTATGTCCAAATCCTTTGTTTGCATGAGTACTTATATGCTCTGCCAGAAAAGGGTCAAACTTGGCCAGTAATTCCCGTTATAAGGGGACCCAACAATTTCATCACTGCCACGAAATGAAAGGCCTCGTTCTGCTAAAAACTTCACAACTTCAATTATTCGCTCTAGAAGTTTGTGCCAATACTTTTCTTGAATGTCCATTTGTTTCACAAGTTGGGAATCGACACGTTCACCTTTGTTTTTACGCATCAACAGTGAAATTAAAGCTTGTCTTTCACATTCAGACTCAGTGTATACTGGGTTTTGCTGTATGTTTTCTGCTGCACAGCCTGCACTAGTACTAGTTGTTCCTGTATTTCCAGCTTCAGCGGTTAGAGTACCACCACCATGAACATCAAAATATTCTTTCAGCTTACGTGTTTTTGATATCACAAGTTGATCTCTTCTTTCTTTTTCTTCCTTCGCTTTACGTTTTTCACTTCCAGAAGCATAATTACGTCCAATATCTCTGTGTCTACTGCTCATTTTTTGAGTTTTCTAACCTTACAAATCAAGAAATTTTAATCAAGATAGAAAGAGAGTGCGAGCACGCCGTATACCTCAATTAAAACAGGAAGTTTCCGTTTCCTAAATTCTAGTTTTTATTGTTAATGCAAATTCATTTCACAAAGAACGAAACAAAATTAGAGGGGCAGTCGCCTAGAGCCAAAAAAGTGGCTTCCGTCCAAATGTGACCAAATTTTCTACGCCACTTAAATGGCTTCCGTCCGCAATTAGTTAAGATAAAAATAATGAAGAGTCACACTAAGTCACCGTCTTATGCTCTTTCTCTCACAATTTCGTGACACCAAATGAAAAGTCGCTAAAGATGGCATAAATCACAAGATCATTGGTTTAACGCTCGTATTAGATGACCATAAATTATGTACATATTTTTTGGCGCGGGGCCCCTAAAAGCGCGGGGCCCGTAGCATATGCTACTTGTGCTACTACGTTAATCCGGCTCTGGTCAATATCTGTCCTCACAGAAGGGCGGGAGAATAATAAGTTCATGACAACTTAGATGATCTCTGTTGTTATGCTTGCTTTTCTTTTAAAATCCCGTGATGCTCCCTGAAGTAGAAGCCTCATTCTTCTATTTACATGTCTGCCAAGAGTAATCTTGAGCTAAGGTTTATCTTCTTCTTCTTCTTCTTCGTTCGCCCTGAAAAGGACGGTGGTTGCGTTGTGTCTGTTTACGCCTAAGCTGTGATATCTGCACCTTTCGGTCGACACATCCGACTTCAGCACGCCATTTTTTAGGGACCGGGTTTGCCTTCCCATTGCGATCCGCACTCGCTCAGCCAGACTGCACTGCTGCAGACTGTTTCCAGGACCACCGTGTGGAGGTGGAGTGCGGTCTTGACCAGCTCTGGTTCGCTGGTCCTGATGCAAGTAGTACAGCTATGGGTCGCTGACTGCATTCACTATTGCTGCGCCTTTGGGTCCCGAGCTAAGGTTGATACCCTTGAATACCCTCATTTTTATACTCTACGTTTGACCATTGTTGGATCACTATCGCATAGAAAGGAAGGAAATTCCGTCGCATATTGTCAGTTGCATAATTTACATGGGTAAAAAAAAACTAATCTGCATAAAACTGTGCCCCTCAAATGTCAGTACTGCACCCCTTGAAGGTCAGTCTGCGCCCCTCTGAGGTCTGCGCCTTTGACGGCTGCCTAGTTGGCTTAATGATAGTACTGGCCCTGCATAGCAGATGCTGTCGTAATTGAGTGAAGTGTTAGAGATTTCACGGCAGTGAACCAGTTTTTTTTTTTTTTTTTTTAACGTACGCTCGCTATTACTCGAGACGAAATCTCCGGTTAATATGTCTAGCCTGAGATTGATTTTACGTGAGTATCTCTTTTTGTCCATGTACATTGACAGGTGTCCTCTCGCCATTCAGGTACATACTCGCCGATTTCGGAGGTACCCATTAGAGCTGGGTCGGCTCAGGAACCGTTCAGATTATTCTAGTCCCTGGTCGAGGACACTCCTTCAAATGCCTTAGCCAGGGCTCGAATTATTCCAGTCCAAGTCCCGGTCGACGACCCTCTTTCAAATGTTCTCGCCATTAATCGAACCTGGATCACCCGATCGCCAGCGCAGTGTGGTAACCATTACAACAGCTCGGCTCCCGACCAGTTTTATGAAGTATAGAGAGCAGTTGTTTTCCTCGCCGCCAGTGCTAGAGTCGGGTACCAATTTAAAGTAGCAACCACATCTACTTAAAGCCTGTTTAATGCATTGACAACTACAGTTTGACGCAGCAACAGGAGATAAAAACAGAAAGTAGTGCCAGGAATGTACAATCTATTGCTGGTCATGACTTGCTCTTATCGGGGCTTGATTATGCTTGCTGTCTGATGCTAGTAGTCCTTGTCAGAGCTTAGTATTTATCAATGGTGCACGTGCTACCAGTCCTTGCCATAGCTTAGTATTTATCAATAGTGCACGTGCTACCAGTCCTTTTCATGGCTTCAGTGTCCCGGCTGATGGATATTAATAGTCATTTCAAAGGTTATTATTTATCAATACTGTACTTGAGTTGACAGAGTTCATATTTTTTTTCTAACCAGCGGCACTCGAGCTTTCCAGCTCTTTTGGCCCAATGACATGTCATTGCGAGGCTGGGGGGTCAGTGGGCTTTCCTTCCAAGCCTGTCAGGAGCTTCGCTCCTTCCCATCCACACGGGATTTATGTGAAGGAGCCGTTCATGTTATTCAGTCAAATTCCCGGTCGTAAACATTCCTTCAAACGCTGACGCCCGGGCTTGAACCTTGAAAACCTGGTCGCCAGTACAACGTTGTAGCCATTACACCAGCGCGGCTCCCTCATATATCTTTGAATGGCTATTGCTGTATGATATAACCCACGGACTATGGTCTGGGTTGAAGGGGTTGTCAATCAATAAACAGATAATAGCTTAGTAACTCAGATCCACAACTTTTTTTAAAAATTCCCATGTCTGGGGGCGTAGGTGATCATAACTCTCCAAAACTTCCTGTCTCTTGCACTGTTTATCAATTATTTTGTGACTTGTGTCAGCGCCACGATGTCAACCTGTCCAGTAGTTTCTCTCTTTAGTTCTCCTCTATGTTATTTTTCCCTCTTCAACCGTTCCTGTTGTCACATAATACTCCAGAAGTCTGCTTCTCCTGAAATACTCATCGAAGACAGTGGATAGCTTACTTATAGCAAGCTATATTTGCACATTGGTTCTTTTACGACATCCTCATTACTTTTCTCCATTTGCTCATGTCATTCTTAATATCCTTCTCTAAAACCTCATTGCTGTGGCTTACATGTATGTTCCTAACTGTCCATGACTGACTTCCATGTGTTAGAGTTGACTGTATGTACCACTGAAAAACTCTCTTATTTCAACTACCAAAGAGTTATTGCATAAAACTCAAAGATCGTCAGCGACCGTAATAAATCAACCACTTCGATCGGAAAGGAAGGAAAACTTTTAAAGGCATCTCTAGACCATGAACAGACAACTTCAGTTAGCGTTGTCGACTAGACACAAACCAAAGAGTCAAACCATATCATTTACACATTTTTACTCAATCAATGTTCACTTCTTATCGATCATGTAACCATCATTGTAGCTGGTCTCCTGGCCGGAAACCTGAGAAACGCAGTCATCTATTCTCGCGGTGATTACTTCTGTGACAGCTTGTTTTACAAGATGAAGGTAACAGCCCCATCAGCACCCTCATATTATTCACCTCTTATGCCATGTTTGGGGAAGCGTTGTCGTCTCAGAGAACCTCAGAATGGATCCATACGGGACACTTTAACAAATACCAGTCAATTAATCAATACCCTTAAGCTCCCCACGGAGCATAATCTGTCAACAAACACATGACGTCAAACAGTTCCTCCAGGTCTATGTATGTTTTCCTCATTATTTTTAATTATGTTTCTAGCTGTCTTCTTCATGTCTGCCTCTATTTCTCTTACCATGTGGATCCTAGAACAAGAACTGTCTTGTATAGCTTTCAACAAGTATGTAATGTGTGTGAGTATGTAGCTATGTAGGTAGGTAAGTCCCCCTCTATATGTGTCACTGCCGATCATATGTTTATCTCCTTTCTCTGTATATGTCTGTCCAATTTCTCTCTCTGCCGAGATTGTCTTTGAATCTCATTTTGCAATGAATCTCATTTCTCTTGTTATTTAAATCTGAAATATTTATAAAAGTAATATTTTCTTCATTTTATTATTTCTTGGATTTTCTATTCTATAAGTAGGTAGGCATGCAGGCATTTAGGTAGGTAGATAGACCGGTAGGTAGCCAGATAGGTAAGCAGTCAGGTAGGCAGGTAGTCAATCAGGCAGGCAGGTAGGTAGGTAGGAAGGTAGGTTGATCGACAGGCAAGTAGGTAGGGAGGCAAGTAGGTAGGCAGGCATGTAGGTAGGTAGGAAGCAGGTAGGTAGGCGGCAGGCTGTATTGACTTATTGCCAGTTTGTAGACAAACGTATCACTCAAAAATGTCATGACTACCTCATGCCTGACGTAGACACGCCAATCAGTGCCGTAACCATATCATGTTAGATCCAACAGATAACTTGGAGCCAAGATCTCATTCAATTCTGTTTCCCGGAGTTTTACGATTCACAAAATGGAAGGTAATGGACGTGACAAATCCGTGATCGCTCCAATTTGCCTCGATATGATCTGGATTTAAGTGTGCGAGAGACCTGATGTCACATACCATTTTGATGTCCTAGGCCGGTAACACTTTCAAAAGCAAAACATAGAATACTGTTTTAAGACCCGGTAACTGTCCAATGTGCCTTACATTTAGCACTTTCTAAAAATCTCTGCCTGGGAAACATCGCAAACTTGACATTTTTAAAGTGAGGAGCTATTACATTGATGTTGCGAGAGTTTGTATTGATGATGCCTCTGTCTTATGTTTATCAAGACTCAAAGGCTTTTTTAAAAATCCTTTTTCCTAAATATTTTTTGTGTGATAGCCGTTTTCTGTAAATGCTTCTTTCTATCTGCTGTGTATTTCTATGTTATGATTTCATTTCTTTATGCATCTCTCAAAATTCAAATTTACATCTAACTCTTATCTATAGATCACACATTTTCAATTTACATCCCATTCTTTTCTATATATCACAAATTTCTCATTTATATCTCATAAACTTCTAGTTTGCATCTAACATTCTCGCTATATCACAAATTTCTAATTTATTTATCACTTTTTTCTAAATCTCACAAATTTCTTATTTACATCTCACTTGTTTCTATACCTCACAAATTTCTAATTTACATACACGCTTTTCCGTATCTCATAAATTTGGAATTTACATTTCACTTTTTTTCTATGTCGCACAAATCTCTAACTTCCCTTTTACTTCTTTATAAACCTCAGTTTTCTATCTATCATTCCCTCCCCTGTGCTGCATTCAGGAGTTTCTTTTTTCTGAGTCTGCTATTTGTGGGGCTCATTGTTGGAATATCCCGGCCTCTCTCTATATCCATAATTTAGCTATGGCAGGAAGTTCCCCTTCGTATGTGTCACTGTCAATCATATGCATATCTCCTTTCTCTGTATATGTCTGTCCCATCTCCCTCTCTGTATCGAAGTTTTCTTTATACTTTATTTTGCCCTGTATCTCATTTCTCTTGTTATTTAAATCTGAAATATTTATACAAGTGATATTTTCTACATTTTATTATTTCTTTGACCCTTTGTATGTCTACATTAATTTGCTTTTATCAGTTTGACGTCAATTTAATTTCGATAGTTATTTGTCAATTCATTTCTCAAGGGTTTGCTCACTATTACACTGAATTTAATTTTCTTTTGATTCCCCTCCCCTCGTGGTTTCATGTGTTGCATAAAATAGAAATAGTGTTCTCCGACAAGGATGTCGTAAAAGACAACCAAGGATGGTTGGGCCTACCAGTCGTACTATGTCAGAAAATTTGTATGTTGCTGTTGCGTAGCAAAATGTGTGTTGCGTATAAATGTTCCGTGGATGATGTCACATTTGCCACACCATGTTGAGGGTGCTATATTTCATCTGCTTTCCAAAGGTATGATAATACTGGCACTTGCAGAGTAGTGTATCACCCTCAGACACCAGGGATGATGAGGCAGAGTAACATGGTGTCTTTAGTCTGGTTTAAGTGTGTGACGTAAGGATAGAGTCAGATAGCTACAGTATCATACATGGACGTCACATCAGACCATACAACGTAGAAAGTCAATAAAGCTTTTAACAGCAGTGATGTTTTTTGGCAATATATATTGTGTACGCCACAATGACAAGATGCATGGACATCGTTATGCAGAAACATCACAGGTATAGTACAACAGTCATTGTATCATCGACGTAGTCAATTCAACAGGAACAGCATACAGCATCAAATAATGTAAATCATATGCCTTTTAGGATATCGTAATCATCTGTACATGTAGTCAGGTAGTAAACTTCCCCTTTCCATAAGAGCTAGTAGATATCAACTAGAAGATTAAATCTAGTCTCCTATATTCGACCTCAACCAGACAGGCATGTCTTTTGAGCGTTACATTATCGTCCTTTATGTTCCTTAAACAGCAAAGGTATCAAACCTAGATCCATCAATAGAGTTCAGGAAGCAAATGGTCCTTAGGACAGGCATCAATCGATGCGTGACAATATAAGTGGATCGTGAGCTGAGCAAACTTGTCATATCATAGACTCTATAATGAGGCAGGCTAGGCAAAAGTCAACATCACAAGATGGCGATAAAGTTACTCAGCGAAAAGGATTCAGTTACCTGTTCATCAGGAATTAAATCACATAAATCACATATGCCTCCAGGCATTTGAAATAACATAGAGATATATCATCTCAAAAAAGGAACAACAATGATGAGGACTCCTTCCTGAATAATCTAAGCGAAAACGTTAGCACACCGCTACGTCTCGCCTTACCAGCATTTTCGCTCAGACTCTCCTGGGCGGAAATCATACAAACTGCCACAAACAAAGACATGCGCAGAACACCCGAATCGAATACAACTCAGCTAATTTACGAAACAAAGAATGTTCTACGATGTTCGACTAAAGATTCGAACCTTAAAAGGAAATGACATCGCAAGTTGCCAACTGTTTCTAGGAAAACGCCCCATACATGGTTATGACTTAAAATCGCTCACACACAAATTATCAACAACCCTAGCTATCAAGATAAGACAGCTTCCTGACGATGCTATCAAGATTAGACGACTGTAGAAATAAAAGTGACTACGATTCCATGAGTTACTTCCCATGCATTAAAAAATTGAATATAGTCAAAATGCATAGTCAGAATATATAGTCAGAATAAGTTGCGACAAGTTTAGCGCAACATTACCGCCACCTCCCGATAAAAAAAAAATGTGCAACTTTTTTTTTTTTTTTTAAATATCCAAGAGTAAAACCAAAAGCGGTTTAACAACGCACGAATTATGCGGGGATAACTAATTGCACTGCCTAATATGAGGCTAAATTGACACATAAAGTGTCTGGTGAGAATATTTCTCACTGATAAAAAATCTGATTAAAAAAAATATATATCGGGGAGGTGCCACCAACACACACTACGCTTGCATGAAAATACAATATAAATATGCAAGTTCATATCATTATAATCAAATAGCAGTGTCATATTCTAATACCGCTTAGAATGGATGTACACATCTGATATAGAATGTTAAATATTACATTATCTAAATGTTTAATAATACCATTACATAATGAAATTAAACATAAATGACGATCCAGGACACATCTCCTGTCGTTCCAAGGAAAGTGTACAATGTGGAACTCTCCATGTTTGACAACAGAAAGGTAGCTTCTCCGATCAACAATAACATGCTGAGAAAAAAACAACCAATATAATTCTATTTAATAGCCATTAAGTTTCATACTATACAATACATTATTATTAACAATTGTGACCGAGTAAACTTTCGGCCCTTATATTAACTACTCAGTCTTCTTCTTATATTAAAGATGGGAACAGAAGAAGATGATAACAAAGCACAATAGTATGTGTTCACCTAAAGTGAGGACAGTTGTGCTAATGTATTGTAGTAATATAGGTGTGTTATGGCTCTGTCGTATATCTAGAAATAGGACAGAAGTATTAGTTGGAATCATGTGGGCATCTAGACAGAATGTCAGCCATCACATTATCCGACCCACGGATAGCTCGTACCGTGAAGTGAAAAGGTTGAAGAGCAATAGCATATCGAGTGGATCTCGAACTCTTCAAGTTCTTAGTCTGAATAGCTGTAAGAGCTTTTTGATCAGTTTCTAGAATGAAATGTGCGCCCAGGAGGAATCTTTGTAGTTTGAGAATTGCCCAAACCATAGCCAACAATTCACGGTCTAAAACCGAGTAGTTCCTCTCTGCCGCATTTAGTTTTCTAGAAATGTACATGACAGGATGCAGAGTTTCAGCATATTCCTGCATAAGTGCTGCTCCGATCCCAGTGGATGAAGCATCACTTCGAAGAACAAAAGTCCTATCAAGAGTAGGTAATCTTAGGATGGGAGGAGAAGAAAATATTTTCTTGATCTGGTCTAAGGAAGATTGACATTCCTGAGACCAACGAACCAGATTAGGCGACCATTTCTTCAACAAAGTTGAGAGAGGTGCCATGATCGAAGATAGATTCGGGATGAATCTCCCATAGAATTGAATTAGACCCAAGAGACTACGGACTTGTTTCTTCGTTTTAGGTACAGAGATGTTCAATATTTTCGAAGTATTGTGGTCTTCTGTCTTCAAGAGACCATGACCAACACGATGACCCAGGAAAGAGATTTCACCAAAACCAACATAGGCTTTAGAGGGTTTTGCTGTCAAATTAAACTCACGTAGAGTGGACAGTAGGTCATATAAACCCAAATAGTGATCTTCCCAGGAATCACTGAAGAGACAGATATCATCTAAGTATGCGATGACGTCTGAACGATGAGAAAGAATTCGACGCATCATGCGAACGAAAGTAGCAGGGGCGTTCATAAGACCGAAAGGCATTACATTCCATTGAAATAAACCCCTAGGTGTAGAGAAATCAGTCAGAGGTTTGGCATGATCTGCTAAAGGCACTTGCCAATAACCTTTTGACAAGTCAAGTTTAGTGAAGAATCTAGAATTAGAAAGTCTAATAAGTAGATCTTCTAGTAAAGGCATAGGTTCAGCATCGAACTTTGTGACTTGATTTAATTTGCGATAATCAACGCAAATTCGTATGTTCTTATCTTTCTTCCGAACAATAACCAAGGAAGAAGAATATGGAGAAGTCGATGGTTCAATTATGTTTAATTGGATCATTTATTCCAATTCCTTTTCCACTTGTGACTGAAAGTGTATAGGGATAGGATAAGGCCTAACCCTAATAGGATTATTGTCGGTAAGAATTATGTCATGTTCTATGACATGCGTGTGACCAGGGATGTCGGTTAGAACATCCTTAAATGTCTGTAACATCGACGAGACTTGACGATGTTCATCAACAGAAAGATTAGGAGAAATGGAGACATCTTTCCAAGATTCCATGGAATGTAGTGGAACCACTGGAAGAGGAAGATCGACATCAGAAAAAAACAGATTCCTCATCCTGTATGACAGACAGGGATGAGTAATGACCATGAGGTACAGAAGAATCGTCCGTTGCCTGGAAAATAGGCAGCAAATAGTCTGGACGCTCATGAAATTCCGTGAGCATGTTGATATGGAAAGTTTTATGCTTTCCATCTATATCGACCACATAGTCAACATCGGAAATTCGTGAGACTATTGCATATGGACCTTTCCATGCAATCAGAAGTCTATTTTCCCTACTGGGGAGTAGGACGAATGCTTTGTCACCTGGACAAAGTTGTCGTAGACATCTGTTCTTGTTAGCAAACTGCCTTGCTTTTTCTTTAGCAATTTCTGACGAAGCAGTCGCTAGTTTGCATGCATCAATGATCTTTTGCCTAAGAGCAATGACATACTCATATGAAGATTGAGTGTCATCACTAATATCATCGGCAGTGATGAGATCGTGTAATAAAGACATAGGGCCGCGCGGACGCGCGCCAAAGACAAGTTCAAAGGGAGAAAATCCTGTGTGTTCGTTTGGGACCTCTCTCTATAGGCAAAGAGAGCCGCGGGTAAAACCCTGTCCCAATCTTGAGGATGATCTTCAGTTATCTTACCAAGTAAAGTCTTGAGCGTTCTATTCAGACGCTCAACTAACCCATTAGACATAGGATGATAGATGCTACTGAGAGATCGTTTAATGTGTAAGGTAGACATTACTTGAGACATAGTATCAGATATGAGTTGAGTGCCATGGTCAGACAGTATTTCTCTGGGGAACCCCAAGCGAGAAAATATCAGCCAAAGAGCATCTGCGATATCTGTAGTAGATATGCTCTTTAGAGGGATAGCCTCTGGCCAACGTGTGCACATATCGACACATGTAAGGATAAACTGATGTCCTCTGGCCGACTTTGTCTTAAAAGGGTCAATAATATCTATGGCCATTTTCTGAAATGGCCGAATAGGGATGTCAGCAGCCTGAATAGGCGCAGCATGTCGTGGTCCTCTAGATTTGACCTCCTGACATACCTGACATGATCGGCAGTATATACGAATGTCCTTGCTAACAAAGGGCCAAAAGAAAGCCGCAAGGACTCTCGACTTTGTACGGGAAAATCCCATGTGTCCAGCACATTGCGAGTCATGAGCATGTTGCAATATTTGCACTCTCATACTCTTGGGAACAAGAATTTGCGAATGTGCTGACGTAGCCGAGTCTTGTACCATACGTACAAGTACGCCGTTTTTCATTTCTATCCAAGATTTTCTTTGTGTATCCTTATTTGGATCACCTTTCTTCGCAAGAATGAAGAATTTTTTTTAGCGTCGGATCTTCTTCTTGTAATTTTATGAACGAGTCACGAGAAATAACCAAGGTACTATCTTGGCTATGAACTTCATTATCATTATTCAACGAAGTTTGTGGTGTTTGTAGAGCTTGTGCTCTTGTAACCACTGCATTGGTAGCTTGCATATTATCATCTTCCCAAGCAGCAATCTGCTGTGGGGTACATTCCCTAACTCCGTGAATACGACCAATAATAAGGTCCGCAATAGGATTAGGTAAGAGACAGGCATGCACATCTCCCGTAAAGAAAGGAGTGGCAATGTGAATTACAGCAGTAGGATATTTTTCTAGAGTGCCGCCAAATGTGACACATTTGATAACCCTTCCTGTTGCACAGGATGGTTCTACAAGCGATTGTCTAACACCAATAGTGGTGCATCCGGAATCGAAAAGTAGTGAGACCGGAGTATTATTAACAAGACCCTTATGTAGGATTAGAGAACCTCTCCCGTCATGTGCAACCGAAGCAGGAAGAGCGGGGAGAGGATGACCACAACTCAAAGTCGATATTGTAGTTGGTTCGAACAAAGTACTGCATTGGGGGCATTTGTTTGCTCTCCCAAAGTCAAAAGAAGAACAAGTGACAGCGTCAGAGTTTTTATTATCAGAAACCTGATTACAAGCTCCCTGAGATTCTTGTTGAACAGAGTTAGCCTGCTGATATCTCTTTTTTTGTATTGAGATCTACCGCGACTACTATTACCTCTGAAGTTATCACTGTTGTTATTATCTCTGTAGTTATTAGTGTCTCTATTATAATTGTTATCCTGTTTCGAACTACAGTTTCCATGATTATTATCATGTCCACATTGATGTGAACATCTATTTGTTTGGTTTTGAGGTCTATGCGAGGAAAAGCCTCTGTTACCATATCCTCTTCTGAAATGCCTAAAATTATTAGGTTGGAAGTAACGAGGACTGTCAGCTCGTCTCCAATTCTTCGAAGAAGAATCACCCTGAAATTGATTTCCATAATTTTGACCGTAACTACGGTTACTTTTCCTATCAAAATTTTGTTGGAATCTATGACTAGAGTTTTGACCATAAGGTGCTGCCGAAGCAACTGGCATACCTTCTTTTACTTTAGCGTTACCAATGGTTAGGTTAGGATGCGCAGTTATATACTGGCTACAGAAATCTTCCATTTCTTTTATTGTTTTAGGTTTACGTTCGTGAAGGAAAGCAAGGAAAGACTCATTAACAGAAGACATGACTTTGTCTCTAAGTATTAAGTCTATAAGTCCTTCATAAGTTTTTTCTATCTTAGACAGCTCCACCCAACGTGAAAAAGTAAGACGTATCTTTGAAATGAATTCAGAGAATTGCATTCCAGTTTCTGGCAACATATTTTTAAATTGAAGACGATAGCCGTCTTCGTCAAGTTGGTATTTCTTTAACAACATAGCCCTGACAACCTCATAGTTGTTCTTGTCAGGCTCATCTACCATGCTTAACATACTCAAAGCATCACCTCTAAGTATTTTGGACAAATGATAAACCTGCAGTGATTTATCTATGTTATGTACTTTACATGAAGTTTCAAATCTGTCCAGATAGAATGTTATATCGTCGATGGAAGCATTGAATGGTGGTAGATTAAGCTTGAAAGTGCTTGCATTAGTCTTATCTGAGACCTTATTTGCATCATTAGCATTAACCATGTACATCACCTTTAATTTCTCAACTTCCAAAGCTAAGAGAGTTTTCTCTTCCCATTTGGAATCATTTTTCATCCACCTGCATCTGCAGTTTCTTTTGTTCAACCTCCTATTTTGCTTTATCATATTGAGCAGTTGCAAATTCTTCTAACTTATCACCAGTCTTCCCAAGCAATTTACCCTGCTCAATAAAGTGCTCAAATGTAGACATGATGAGTAATAATATGAGTCCACAACCTGAAATAATTAATTATCTTATTTCAAATTTAATTATAACAAGTCTTAAATGAAGCACTTGTTTACTCACAACACTATATTATCATCCCAATCTTTGTGGGAAACAAGTCTTAGATCAAAGAACTTGTGTATAGACCTTGTTGAAATATCATCAATCAACTCTTGATCATAGGTGCACTTCCCATTCAATAGTGCACAATACTATTCATCATTTATTAATCATCAGTGTATTAGTAATGCATAAGCATAACCCACTATTAAATGTGAATTAACTACTATAAGTGTAACCAATGACTATGTAAACACAATCACAATGTAAACAATAACAATGTAAACATTACACTGTAAACAATACAATGTAAACAATACAATGTAAACAATAACAAAGATTTAGCAACAATACGAAAACATTCGTAGAAATCAACAAAAAATAAAGCGAAAATTAAAGAAATATCACAAAAAAATGTGATGATATCTACGAGAAGATAATACAAATACAAGACACCACAGTGTATAAACAAAAATGGTATATGAAACTAAACAATAGAAAAGAGTAGGCTAGCAAATACAAACAAATCAAAACAGAACTAAAGAATGCAGAAAAATAACGAAAACAATACTAACACTTGTCATCACAACTAACAAAAAATAGCAACAGAAGTCGCTTTGCAAATTCCAGTATCGGAAATTTGCACACCCTACAGAAAACGCTCACGATAGACGACCTCTATGACGTGGTATGATCTAAGGGAGACACCGCCCAACCGAAAACCCGCAGAAACATAAACATATAAATATAAATATACAAATAACATATAAACATATAACATGTAAACAAAAGAATGAGAAATACAGAAGACTCAGTAGAAGTATAAGGGCACAGTTCACAAACAAACAGGCCACTTAACTTATAGAACTCCAATCGTCAGTACAGCAAAAAACAGGTGGTAATCAGCATTCTAAGATCGAAGATCCAACGTTGATCACACATCTGAACTTGCATCAAACAGCTATACGGCACTTGACCTTCTTATCCAGGAGTAAATTGCTTGAATCGGTACTTGGCCTTCTCAAGAACTCGTAGCAACCAGAACTTGGCCTTCTCAACAACTACAGCAACCTGGAACCTTGATAGCAGCAACTTGTGTTATCCGGCAATATATACAACGCTGGGTACTGTCAAATTTCTTGCTTTATGGCAAAACTGCAATTTCGACATTTATCGGGCAACGCCGAGTAGTCTTAGAATTCTTTATGTTGATGTCTTGAAAAATGTTGAAATGTTGATATCATGTAGAATTAAGTGGGTAAGGGACCAAACCAGCTTATGGCCACCAAATGTTTCGTAGCAAAATGTGTGTTGCGTATAAATGTTCCGTGGATGATGTCACATTTGCCACACAATGTTGAGGGTGCTATATTTCATCTGCTTTCCAAAGGTATGATAATACTGGCACTTGCAGAGTAGTGTATCACCCTCAGACACCAGGGATGATGAGGCAGAGTAACATGGTGTCTTTAGTCTGGTTTAAGTGTGTGACGTAAGGATAAAGTCAGATAGCTACAGTATCATACATGGACGTCACATCAGACCATACAACGTAGAAAGTCAATAAAGCTTTTAACAGCAGTGATGTTTTTTTGGCAATATATATTGTGTACGCCACAATGACAAGATGCATGGACATCGTTATGCAGAAACATCACAGGTATAGTACAACAGTCATTGTATCATCGACGTAGTCAATTCAACAGGAACAGCATACAGCATCAAATAATGTAAATCATATGCCTTTTAGGATATCGTAATCAGCTGTACATGTAGTCAGGTAGTAAACTTCCCCTTTCCATAAGAGCTAGTAGATATCAACTAGGAGATTAAATCTAGTCTCCTATATTCGACCTCAACCAGACAGGCATGTCTTTTGAGCGTCACATTATCGTCCTTTATGTTCCTTAAACAGCAAAGGTATCAAACCTAGATCCATCAATAGAGTTCAGGAAGCAAATGGTCCTTAGGACAGGCATCAATCGATGCGTGACAATATAAGTGGATCGTGAGCTGAGCAAACTTGTCATATCATAGACTCTATAATGAGGCAGGCTAGGCAAAAGTCAACATCACAAGATGGCGATAAAGTTACTCAGCGAAAAGGATTCAGTTACCTGTTCATCAGGAATTAAATCACATAAATCACATATGCCTCCAGGCATTTGAAATAACATAGAGATATATCATCTCAAAAAAGGAACAACAATGATGAGGACTCCTTCCTGAATAATCTAAGCGAAAACGTTAGCACACCGCTACGTCTCGCCTTACCAGCATTTTCGCTCAGACTCTCCTGGGCGGAAATCATACAAACTGCCACAAACAAAGACATGCGCAGAACACCCGAATCGAATACAACTCAGCTAATTTACGAAACAAAGAATGTTCTACGATGTTCGACTAAAGATTCGAACCTTAAAAGGAAATGACATCGCAAGTTGCCAACTGTTTCTAGGAAAACGCTCCATACATGGTTATGACTTAAAATCGCTCACACACAAATTATCAACAACCCTAGCTATCAAGATAAGACAACTTCCTGACGATGCTATCAAGATTAGACGACTGTAGAAATAAAAGTGACTACAATTCCATGAGTTACTTCCCATGCATTAAAAAATTGAATATAGTCAAAATGCATAGTCAGAATATATAGTCAGAATAAGTTGCGACAAGTTTAGCGCAACAGTTACATACACAAAAGAGTAAAACTAATAACCTTAAACACGAAGAGATGTGGTTTCAAGGAAGACCACGAAGCAGATACACAAAATCACAGAAATACTAGAACAACACGGGCTTACGGCAGCTAGTGTGACACACTTGGCTCAACGATACAAATGTCATGAGTTACAGCAACAGTGGACAGATAATGTAAGTAAGTAACACATCGATCACGTGACAGCAACAGTGGACAGATAATGTCAGTAAGTAACACATCGATCATGTTACAGGAACAGTGGACAGATAATGTAAGTAAGTAACACATCGATCAGGTGACCTAGAGACTAGAGAAAGGAGACGGCATAGTACCGAAAAGACATATTTTTGGTTGTCTTTGCCTTGTACTTTTCCCGCGTGATGACGATCATTCTCTATTTATTAGTTGCATCACGCCGTACTGACGTCTGTGTTCTTCAGTGTTTCAGACTTACTTAGTTTGTGTATCTTATTTTTCGGGCAATTTTATTTAT
This sequence comes from Oreohelix idahoensis, assembly GCA_024509875.1. Classification (NCBI taxonomy): domain Eukaryota; kingdom Metazoa; phylum Mollusca; class Gastropoda; order Stylommatophora; family Oreohelicidae; genus Oreohelix; species Oreohelix idahoensis. Next base: position 50,968 of record JAMPIV010006168.1, on the reverse strand, counting down.
ATGTCATTCTTATGCCCTTTTCATTATCGCTCTCTCAATTTTTTTCTTTCATTTCTGTATCATTTTTGATACGTCTCCTTGGTATTTTTTTTTCATGCTGTTTTATCTTTTAAACAATTCTGACTTACTTTTGAACAGAATTTTCTGATCACTCTATCCGAATTAAAAAAAATAACTCATACAACACAGGAGGAGGACTATGAAACAAACTGTGACAGTAATGATTATATTTTCTGTGGGGTCTGTGTGGCTATAACATATTTTATGGACATTTTTTTCAGAACCAGTTGGTCCTAATAAAGTCAAACTCCCCCCCCCCCCTTCCCCCACCCCACCCCCATCTCCTGTGTAGTGAGATATGATGCCTAGCTTTCTCGGATAACGGTGAAAAAATAGGAGGTCCAGTGCGCAAGTTGCGCACGTTAAAAATTCCTCTACAGATGGAAATCGTAGAGAGTAGGCCATACGGCCGCTGCCCTGGCTACATTTACAAAATCAAGAAAACCTACCCACTAAAACAATATTCATAGAATGTGTGATTCTTGTATACGCACATTAAGGTCCTAACCGGTGCTACGAAGTTCGTGCACTGTGCTGAGATCCTCCTTGTGAGATCTAAAGGAGGAGATAGGTGCATTGATGGAGTTGTCCGTGTGCAGACAACCCACACACACCACAAACCCCCGAACCAAACCCAAAACCCACACCCACCCCCAACCCCCAACCAAACCCCCCCCCCCCCCAACCCCCCCCCCCTGCCCCCAAACCCCCCCAAAACAAACCCCCCCCCCCAAACCCAAACCAACCCCCCCCAACCAAAACCAAACACCCCAAACCAAAAACACCAACCCCCAAACCAACAACCAAAACACCACACCAACCCCCACCCACCACCACCCCCCCCCACCCCAACCCCTCACCACCCACACCCAACCAACACCCCCCCCCCAACCCCAACCACACCCAACCAACCCAACAAACCAACACCCCACCAACAAAACCACCCCCACAACCCCCCACCAACCCCCAAACCAACAAACCAAACCCCCAATCCCAACCCCCCCCCCAACCCCCCAAAACCAAATCAAACCACCCCAAACCACCCCCCCACCCCAAACCCAAACCAACAAACCACCCAACCCCCCAACCAACCCCAAAACCAACCAAACACCCCCCCAAAACCAAACCCCCCCCCAAACCACCCCCACACCACCAAACCCCCCAACCAAACCAACCAACCCAAACACAAACCAACCACAAAAAACCAACCAAACCCACCCCCACCACCCCCAACCCACCAAACCCACAAACCAAACCAAACCAACAAACCAAACCCCCCCCCCCCCACCACACCAAAAACCAACCCAACCACCACCCCCCCCAAACCAACCAAACCCCCCAACCCCAACCAATCCACAAACCAACCAAACCAAATAAAACCCCCCCCCACCAAACCACAACCACACCCAACCCCCACCACCCCACCCCCACCACCACCCCCAAAACCAAACCCCCAAAACCCAACCCCCCCAAACCCCAACCCCCCCCCCCACCATCAAACCCCCCCCCCCCACCCCCAACAACACCAACCAACCAAACCACCCAACCCCAAACCAACCAAACCAAAAACCAAATCAAAACCAACAAACCCACCACCACCCAACCCCAAACCCAAACCAAACCCAACACACCCCCCCCAAAACCAAACCCCCCCCAAAAACCCACAAAACCCCAAACCATCCCACCCCACCCCCCCCCAAACAACAAACCAAACCAACCAAACCCTACCCAACCCAACACCAACCCCCAACACAAACCAAACAAACCACAAACCACCAACCAACGAACCAAACCCCCCCCACCCCAACCACCAACCACCCCAAACCCAAACCCCCCAAACCAAACCCAAACCCAAACCAAACCCCCCCAAACCCCACCAACAACCCAACACCCCCAAAACCCCCACAAACCCCCAACCACAAACCCCAAACCACACACCCCCCCCAAACCACACCAACAAAAACACACCAAACAACCAAACCAACCAACAACCCCACAAAAACCCACCAAACAAAAAATTTGTCACCCCCCAACCACACCAACCCCCCCAAACCAACACCCACCCAAAACCACCCCCCCCCCACCAAACCCCCCAACCAACCAAACCCCCCAACCCCAAACCCCCAACAAACCCCCCCCACACCCCCCACCAAACCCCCCCCCACCCACCCCAACCAAAAAAACCCCACCCCCAACAAACCACAAACCCACCCCACCCACCACCCAACCAACCACCCCCCCCCCCAAACCCAAACCAACCCCCAAACCAACCCAACCACACCCACCCACCCCAACCAAACCCACACCAAACCCCCCCACAAACCAAACCACCCACAAAAACCAAAAAAACCACCAAACCACCCACACCACACCCCCAACCAACAAAACCACACCCCAACCCCCACCCCACACCAAACCCAAACCCAACCCAAACCAACCAAACAAATCCCAAACCACCACCAACCCCAACAACCAAAACAAAACCCCAACCCCAACCCCACCAACAACCCAAACCAACCAAACCCAAACAAATCAAACCCAAACCACACCCAACCAACCAAACCCCAAACCCCCCCCCCAATCCCCACACCCCCAAACCCCCCCAAACAAAACCCCAACCCCCAACCCACACCAACCCCCACCAACCCAACCAAACCAACCCACCATCCTACCAAACCCCCCAAACCCACCCAAGCCACCCAAAAAAACAACCACAAACCACACCAACCCCCCACCCCAAACCAAATCAACCCCCCTACAAACCCCCCCCCCAAACCAAAATCAAAGCCCACCCACCCCCCCCCCACACCCCCCCCCCCCCCACACCCCCCCCCCACAACCCCCCAAACCCCCCACCAACCCCAAACCCCACCCCACCAAAACCAAACCACCCCAACCCAACCAAACCCCCACCAACCAAAACCCCCCCCAACCCCCCACCCCACACCACCCCAAACATCCCCCACAACAAACCAATTAAACCACCCACCCCCCAACCCCCCCCCAACCAAACCAAATAACCCCCCCCCCCAAACCTAACCAACCAAACAAAACCAACCCACACCATCAAACCAACCAACCACCCAAACCAACAAAACCCCCCCCACCAAACACCCACCCACCAAACCACCAAACAAAATCAAACACAACCACAAAAACAAACCCCCCACAAACCCAACAACCAATCCACAAACCCCCCCACCAACCACAAAACCAATCAAACCCCCCAAACCACCACAACCAACCCAACCAAACCCACAAACCCAACACCAACAAACCAAAAACCAACCCCCAAACCCCACCAACAACCAAAACCCCAAACCCCAACCCACCAACCAAACCAAATCCCCAACCATCAAACCACCACAACAAACCAACCCCAACAACCCAAACCAACCCCAATTACCAAAACCAAACCCAACCCCCCACCAAACCACCAAACCCCCCCAAACCACCCACCCCCCAAAACCAAACCAACCAAACCCACCAACAAACCCCACCACAAAAAGACTGTTTTTTGTGATATATCTCGCCCAGTCACAATGTTCTTGAAATGGGTCAGGTTACCGACTGTTGGGGCCCTGACAAGGGATGTAGTGTTGACAATGAGTGTTAATATGAGTGTCAATACGCGAATGCATGAATGGTTCTGTAGAGTTGACAAATTGGTAGCAATGCACTCATACCCTCACGGCTGGAAGTCAATGATAACTGGAACTACTGTGGACGTTTTAGACAGTTTAATGACACACACTCTGACAGCACGGTTGACAGTCATTGGAACAGGTTGACACAATAAATCATTGGATACTTGACAAATGGGTGGCAACAGCAATTTGGCAATCTCATAGCATGTAAATATAATCGGACGATAGGAGCAAATATATATTTATGATAGTCTATCGTCTCATACCTCCACTGACTAGTAGCATCAGTTTGAGTTAACAATAATAATGGTCATCACAATGCTCCCTTACAGACCCTCTGCTGACTACGTCTTTCAGGCTAAGTCTTTTAGGCTTTAAATTCAACAGGGTCTTTCTTTTAAGGTTGACAATCTCAAATAACAAAGAGTAGCCTTCAATACATTGTAGGTCTTGGTATCACCATCAGGTAATAAGATATCTCCGTTCTCTGACTGACAATTCAAATAGACCAACAGTGGGATTCAAAATGGCGCCGGTCCCAGTGAGCGACGTTCATCCATAAGATATCCTCACTACAAATGAAAGTTCCGTTCATTTGCTCATCTAATGTCTTTGGGTTTTCCATACCCTTAAGGAATGTTACATATGTCCACTCACAGTGCTGCTAGTACAGGAATCGTCTACATACGATCCATCAAATATATAGATAGATGATATAACATCTATGGCGTCGTTAGGCCTAGGTAAAGTTTTAGAAAATGTTCCTTCTTTACCTTCAGTTCAGAAAATACAAGTAACTAGCACACTAACATATATATTCTGGGAGAAGTATAAACCATCATAGTATACTGAGAGAAAACTCCTCTCTTTCCCAGAATCAATCACAATGACGAAAAACTTCCGACGCTCATTTGTCCGACAGCCTTCAAGATCCGTCCATCCTCACGGAAGCGCCAACGACGACTAATCGTCTCATTGGGCATGCGCTAATGTTAACCTTTCAACTATATTCAAGTGGGGCGACTATATATATTTACTTTCACTCGAAGCATAAAATGAGTATTCGCCCTTTGACTAGAGTTCTAATCTTAGACTCAAAATATTACCAAATATTTCCAAACATAACAAGTATACAAACTAATAAATATCTTCCTATATATATATATATCTATATATTCATTGCCACCAGTAATCTGTTGGTAACACAAACCAAACCAACAAACCAAACCAACCAATCCTACAAACCAAACCAACCAAACCAAATCAAACCATCAAACCACACCAACGAACCAAACCAACAAACCAAACCAACAAACAAAACCAACCAAACCAAACAAACCAAACCAAGCACACCAAAGCAGTTTCTCTGAGACAGATTGGTTGTATAGATAGGTCAAGGTCAAGTTGGTCTTGTAGCAGAAATTGCCGTAGAGGTGTGAAGTGTTAGAGACTTCATTATACTAGGTCCAGCTTTATGAGGTGGGGTGGGTCAGTTCCCTTCCTGGCAGCCCTTGCCTTCTTTAACTCACGAGCCGAGTCAGGTACCACTTTACAGCTGAGTAGAGACTGGGGTGTGACGTTACCAGGTTTTGATCCAGGAACCCGGTAGCTTTGCCGCGATAGGTAACCGCTCTAACCGCTACGACGAGGTCAAAGGGCACAGTGTACAAAGTAAAATCATAATTAATAATTTGTGTAAAAAGTTAAACTAATGATGGTTACATTAAAACAACGACACCAGTCAGACTCACTAAGGTTACTAAAAGAGTTTTCCCAACACGCCAGATAGGAACATACACCATTATGGTGCATTATTAATCTGTAGGTAAAATTCAGGAGGGCGAGAAATATCAGACTTGATGATAATTGCATGTTTATGTTCGCGGCTCAAATGGTTGGCATTGATGTGATAAATCGATAACTTTGTTATAAACGAGAAGGACGTGTGTCAGAGTCGTAACAACACATGTATGGGTCCAGGGCAAACACTGTTGCCCTTACCTCCACCCCCCTCCCACCCCAGTGTTACAAAGTAGACTCGTAGGGGACATATTCACTGACTTATCTGTGTGTCCATACTGTACAAAACGTTTAAAAAAATGTAAAAATGTAATGCTGAGACTTAGCATAGATGAAATCTGCTCAACTTAACTCTCTCACAGCAGTATTGTTACGGCTCTACCGCTACCTTTCATATTTTACAGGCTTTAAGAAATTGCATTGTTTGTCCCACAGAAATGTCAATCAGAATAATGTATTCACGTCACTGCGTAGGTTTCAGTGTACTTTGACGCACACATAAATTACTTTTGCATTAATGATAAATTCACGTAATTATTTCCCCATGTTAGGAGCGCTAAATAAGTGTGCACCTGGTGGGTTTGACATGAACGATGTCAGGAATTTCTTGATAGTAGTCACTACTTTAGGGAACGTTGCACAAGCAATAATAGGACAATACTGTGACAGAGTATGAAAATCGAACATCTCGATCAGTCGCTTTACTCCCACAGTCACCCCTCATTTTCTTTGCAAGCAAATCGTCCAACGTGGGTTTCCCTCACTTCCTAATTAGCATGTACGTTGGTTACGTGTAAGCCATGCCTCTCTCGCTATCCGCATTACTTATAGTTAGCCACGCTTACCTGTCTTCTTTTCACGCGCTATCTAAAGTAGATATTTAGATTCATAACTGTCATTCCTTCAAAAGGGGGCGGGCCAGGGCGTCTGCCCACTGTACAACAAACACGTGGAAGTAGAATTGTTTGAAGTTCATTACACGTCCGGCATTTCGCCGAGTTCTGAAAACCTTTGTTGTTGATTAACACCAGGTAACAGAGCAGACAGAGAACCCCGTTGCCTGGGGAAGAAGTATCCGCTGGAACGACGATGTCGTCGGCAAAGGTGTGTAAAAAAGCTTTCATTCAGGAATTGACCATAGAATTTGCCCTAGGTGCGAATTTTTGCATATAGGAGGGAAAGAACGGCATTTCTAAATATAGTCATTCTCATCAAACTCAGTTATCAGTTTGCTACAGGATTTCTTGAATATTCTAGCTCGCTATTATAAAAGCCATATTTTTGGATACTTTAATACGTGGAGATAATTTCAGTTTCCTGATTTGCATTAGAATATTATTAGCATTTAAGTGTTTTAACGTGTTTAAGTTTCATTATATTTCACGGGGATTTTGTGTTAATTGAAACGCATTAAATAAAGATATAGCAAATTTAATTACCCGCTATTTCCGTAGTGAGAGATGCTTCAAATAATTATAAGCCGCTAGGCGATTGATAATTGACGAAATACCATTTAATTATATTCATATGTGTGTAATTTTATAAACGACTAGTGTTCATATCTCGTGTTAAAACCGTTAAGATAAACTTGACACTCGTGGTTTTTTTTAAATATATATAATTAAATACCGGAGTGATTAACAGGTCTTACCTAAACGCGTAGTGTGTTAGAATATGATTTATATTATGATTACATGTTTATCTATTTTCTACATCTAGGCTGGTCATAACCTTGTGATAAAGGGCGGGGATAGATAAGGCCGAGCTGGTTTAGAGCTGGTTATGTATTTTGTTCAATCGCGAATGCGTGCTTCGTCCGGTTATCATCTTGGAGTAAGGGTCAACGTTATATTGATTAATCATTTGTTGAATGTCCAAGAATACATTCGTTCCCTTCGGAGCTCATCATATAGATACATATTTTTCCTATCAGAAGAGTTCTTCATTTGCATAATCATCAACATTGGCAAATGCAGCAAATAGCTGTAACGTATCGATGTGATAAAGTCCTCAATTCAGAGTCCATGAATTTATTTACAGTTCACACATAAGACATTCACGTAGGTACACGTTCATATATAGTTCATATATAGTTCATTAGGAATTACATGCATAGTATTCATGTCCGTCCGTGTCAAAACAATATGTCAGATGAACATCGTGGCTATATACGTGCGCTGTTGTAGTCAACAGCCAGAAATGAGCACATGAGTTCTTGACATCTACAATTTGAATCATAATACGATTCTCCTTCCATTATCTAGTTTAATTTAATTAATCTCATACTTAGATTAATTTCCGAACTGACCCTGAAGTCTACATCGATTCATCTATATAATATAGGCTATATACTCAGCCTTATTTCCTTGGAAGAAATACAAGACACGACCTTCTTGCTTGACGGATAGCGTAACAAAGGCCCTGTAACCAAGTCACCCGGCGTGACCTTCCCAACGCGAATGCGTCATAATCTCCGCATATATTTCGCGTTCACTATACCGTAAAATATCGACATATTCTATAAATATTAATGACCCCTAAACGTTGCGCATGGGTAAACCCCAGCAGACGCCGTCATTTAAAATAACACCGTAACAGATTTCCTGTCAGACGGGGGCAAAAAAAAATCTATTAAATAGATTTTTTTTTGAACAATATTAATCAAATTATCAAAAATTTAACAAAACCCGACGTATGACCTACGATGTTCTATCTAGAACAGTGTCGCGGTCATGTCAGTAATATATTATAATAAAATCAACGTCATATCATACATATACCTTATATTAAACAAGGAAATGTCACTGTCACTAACTAATTAACTAATTAATTTGTTGTATGTATAGACTAACTAATAATGTGAGGTGTTATTAAAATTATTCTAACTAACTAAAATTAAAATAATTAATTATAGTATGTACGTATGGTACTAACTAATTAATATCTAATAGAGGAAAATGAGAAATAGTATAAGAGAGTAAAAGAAATAAAAATTGAGAAGTACGGACAATTGAAAACCAAATATTAAAGTATACATTAAATTAGCATGCGTGTGAAAATGAAGTGTAAGGATAGATACCTAATTAAATTAACGCAATCAGAAGAAAAGAGCAGAAAAAAAAAAATTCATACATTTTAACTATATATATGAAATGTCATAATGTAATATCTATTACCTTAATAATTACACTAATTAAAAGGTTTAATTGGTGTGATATTCTTTTGTTTCATCTTTTCTTAGTATATTTTATTTTTTTTTATTTCATCACACTTTGACTTTATTATATATTATATACTAATTTAATAACTAGAAAATTTAATAATATTGGACATGAAGATCCAATCGTTGTTACCTCCTGTTGAATTGTATGAAAGTTCATTAAGACACAAGGTTCATATTATCAAATTATGATTTGATTATCCATTAATCGTTAGTTCCTTTATTAAACTTTGAAAGTAAATTGACTAAGTCATCAACGTATCTGTCCTTTCTACATCAGAGATTGTTCCTTTTTAACAGTTTTCAATCGAAATGAGTGATACTCAAAGTGGAATTGAAGTTCAAATTTTCAAACGATCCGTAAAACTTGATATTTTGATCACAATAGTTTATTTCGAAATGTCCTTATTTAGGTAGGAAGTCCAACTGAATTGTTGTATATTCTGACTTGATATCAATAACGTTTATTGCAAATGTAATGCTTGACTAGTCAGAAAATTTTCTTGAAATTGTAATATTCATTCAGAATCCGTAGGATGTCTGGACAACGTGTCGGCTATGACGTTTTCAGTTCCAGGTATCGACTGTATCTCGAACTCGTAGGGTTGCAACGTAATAGCAAATCGTGCAAGTTTAGCACTTTTATGGTTTGAGCGACGTAATGCTGCCACTGATTTCTGATCAGTCTGGATCAGGAATGGAGATCCCAGCAAAAACTTTTCCAACTTGGTAATTGCCCAGATTACGGAGAGCAATTCTCGGTCCACAGTGGAATATTTCGTCTCCGGAGGTTTCAGTTTGCGTGAGATATACAGTACAGGGTGAAGGACATCATCATGATATTGCAGTAGACACGCCCCGAGTCCGTAATTACTCGCATCTGTACGTAGAACAAACTTTTTAGAAGCATCTGGTAATCTTAAAACAGGTGGGCATGAAAAAATTTTTAAGATAGTGCGAAAAGTTTTGTCACATTCGTCGGTCCAATTTATCCTTAAAGGCATGTTCTTCTTTAGTAACGAAGACAGGACAGCCGTGATGGATGATAGGTGAGGTACAAATCTGCTATAGTATTGGATTAAACCTAACAGACTCCTAACCTGTTTCTTCGTTTGAGGAACAGATAAATTTAATATTTTAGAAACCGTACTGGGAATTGTTTGGATACGTCCCGATCCAATAATGTGCCCCAGGAATGTTATCTCATTACACGCTATTTGAATTTTAGTTGGTTTAGCGGTTAAATGGTTATCCCGCAATATTTCCAAAACTGATTTAAGACCCAAAAAATGTTCCTCAAATGATGAACTAAACAAACATATGTCGTCAATATAGGTAATTATATCTGATCTACCTGCTAAAATTTTTCGCATCATGCGAATAAAGGTAGCTGGAGCATTCATTAGCCCAAAAGGCATCACGTTCCACTGGTAAAGACCTTGTGGAGTTGAGAATGCTGTGTAGTATTTGGCTCTTTCGGTTAGTGGAATCTGCCAATAACCTTTAGTTAAGTCAATTTTAGTGAAAAGTGTAGCATTGGATAGACGAGGAAGTAAATCGTCAAGGATAGGATGTGGTTCGCTATCCGGTACTGTCTGCGCATTAAGTTTCCTATAGTCAACACATAAACGTATGTTGTTGTCCTTTTTCCGGACAATGACTAAAGGAGAAGAAAATGGAGATGTACTAGTCTCAATAATACCTAATGATATCATCTGTTCGAGTTCCTGAGATGTCTTACTCAGAAAATGTAGAGGTACAGAATAAGGATGAACACGAATTGGTGTATCATCGTTAAGAATAATATCGTGACTAATTACAGATGTGCAACCCGGTACATCAGTTAACACATCTGGGAAAGATTGTAGAAGATCAGCAACGCGTTGATGCTGTTGCGGTGTAACCGTAGAAGAAATGGTCACATCACGCCAAGATTCAGTAGATTGGACAGTAAGTACAGGTAAAGGCATCTGCACTTCAGGAAAAGAAGATTCTTCCTCCTGTATAACAGATAGATTAGAATAATGACAAGTAGATACAGTATTGTCATCTAATTCATGAAAAATTGACTGTAAGTGTATAGGACGTGTATGAAATTGCTTGAGCATATTAATATGGAATATCTTTCTGTGTCCCTTGATATCTAAGACGTAATCAACGTCTGAAATTTTATCAGTAACCTTATAAGGACCAGTCCATGAGATCAATAACTTATTGTTATTGTGAGGGAGTAATACATAAGCCTCATCGCCTGGGAATAATTGACGTAATCGTCTAGATCGGTTTTGTATAGATCGAGCCTTAGCTTTTGCAGCCTCAGAAGAAGCTGTTGCCAATTGGCAAGACTCAATAATATTATTTCGAAGATTAATCACATACTCATAAGATGACTGAGTGTCCTGAGTCATCTCTGCATCAATTAATAAATCTTTTATCAGTCCCATAGGACCTCTCGGAGGGGCACCAAAAACTAACTCAAAGGGAGAGAAGCCAGTTTGTTCATGTGGCACCTCTCGGTAAGCAAATAGGACAGCTGGGAGTGCTCTGTCCCAGTCCTGAGGGTGTTTAACAGTAACCTTATGTAAAAGTTGCTTAAGCGTACGGTTAAGTCTTTCAACTGCACCGTTACTCATGGGATGATAAATACTACTCAAATTCCTATCAATGTTCCAGGTTTTCATTACCTCCTTCATGGTATCGGATATAAACTGCGACCCATGATCAGATAATAATTTTCTAGGAAACCCTATTCTAGAGAAAATTAGATGTAATGCATCAGCTACATCTGTGGTAGTGGTTGTCTTCAATGGAATGGCTTCTGGCCATCGTGTGCATAAATCAATGCACGTGAGAACAAATCTATGTCCTCTCGCAGATGGTAGAAGTGGACCAATTATGTCTATGGCCATCTTGTCAAAAGGTCGTACTGAGATATCGCAAGCCTGAATAGGCGCCGTGTGAAAAGCTCCACGTGCTTTCACTTCCTGGCACGTAGTACAAGAACGTACATACTGCGAAATATCACGTGACACTCCTGGCCAAAAGAATGAAGATATACTCGAGATCGTGTTCGAGTATATCCCATATGTCCTGCACACTGCGAGTCATGCGCGTGTTGAAGAACGTACCGTCTAAAAGCAGCCGGTACCATCACTTGTTGTTTTACCAGTGATTTATCACTAAAACATCTAATTAGTATATCATTTTTCATAATAAACCAATGTTTGTTCTTATTACCTGAAGTTAAATTATCAACCTTATTAACTAGGTTAAAAAAATTTATTTAGAGATTTGTCATTTTTTTGTTTGTTAGCAAATGATTCCCTGTCAATAGGTGAATTGACCTCAATATCCTCCTGTTTTTCTGCATCCATCTTATTATCATTGACACTCTCCATGAGCATAGTCTGAGCTCTAGTTGTCACGGCGTTTCCAGTGCATAGATTGTGTCTCTCCCATTCAATAATATCTTCTGGTGAACAATCCTTGCTGCCGTGTATGCGACCCACCATAAGGTCTGCTATTGGCCTTTTCAGCATGCATGCATATCTTCACGTTACCTGTGAAAAAAAGGTGTGTTAACATGGATAATAGCTGTGGGGTAAAACTCAATAGTTCCCCCAAAAGTCATGCAACGGACATATTCCCCCGTTGCACAGCTAGGATGTACTAGCGACTGTCGCACTCCAATGGTTGTGGACCCCGAGTCTCTCAATACAGAAACTATAGAACCGTTTACTATCCCTCTGTTAAAAATCAGAGAGCCTGTTCCATCATTGGCTGCAAGACCTACTTCTGGTGTAATGTGTCCGCAGTTTAGCACTGTCTCCTTTGCCTTCTGAAAAATAAGATTGCATTGTGGGCAACTATTTGCCACGTTATAATTTATAGCAAAGCATGCAGCAGAAGAATTCATTGTATTATCGTTAGGTGGAACCTGAACCTTAGGGGTGATATCATTTGTCACTGCTGCCCCGGTATTATGGTTATAATGTGAAGATCCACGAGAATGAGAACGATTACGAGAATAATTAGTTGAATTATCTCGTTGTCGTCTATTATAATTGTTATCTCGATGTCTCGAGTTATAATTATCGCTATTCTTCCAATTGTTACCATTATTATATTGATATGACCGATTATAACTTGAGTTACGTGGATTACTGTTGTATCTTGACTGAGGTGAATAATTTCTGGTTTGTTGTCTTCCTCTATTAAAGTTATTGTTAAAGTTATTCTGTCCCTTATGAAAATTAATGTCATAGTTTCCTTTGAACCTACCTCTGTCCACACTGTGTGTTCTAGGTTTGTTATGATTATGATATGCCATATTGGAGGCTACAGGAAGTGGTTCTCTTATCAACGAGCCAGAAATATTAGCATTCGGATGAGCTGTGCAGTAATTTAAAGAAATTTTTTCTAACTCATCAATAGATTCTGGTTTTCTTTCTTGCAGATAAGCAAAGAATGGTGGGCTGACAGAAGATAACACTTTATCCCTCAATAACAAATCGACTAACTTGTCGTAAGATTTGTTGACACCTGCCAGTTCAACCCATCTGTTAAAAGTATTGCGTATGTTAGCAATAAATCCCGTAAAATCTTTATTATTATCTGGCAATAAACTTTTGAAACGTAATCTACATGCCTCTTCGTTCAAATGGAAACGACGTAATAACAAATTCTTAATGGCCTCATAGTCTGTGGCTAATGTAGGATCAATATTTTGTGCTGCACTTGCTGGTTCGCCATCCAGAAATTCCTTAAGTTTAAGTGCCCATGCAGTTTTGTCAAGGTTATTGACCTTACATATATCCTCAAAGCGCGCCAGCCACGATGAAAGGTCGTCCACGTGTAATTTGAATGGTGGTAATTTAAAGTAATAATTGCCCTTAAGTCGGGTGGATGAAGATCCAGATTGAGCATTATCATTTTGGCTTGCTGCAGCACTCTGCGAATTAAGTTTTGCTGTTTCCAATTTAAGCCGTTGCAATTCCATTTCTTGCTGTAGTATGATTTCTTGTCGTTTCAATTTATTCTCTTCTTCAATCCGTAGGATTTCATCTCTTGCCACCTTTCTTTCTTCTTCTTGTCTTAATTCTGCTTTCTTTTCCGCCTGTTTTCTTTCAAGTTCTTCCATCTCTGCTTTATCAATAGCTTTCCTTTCAGCCTCCTTTCTGTCAAGTTCTTCCATCTCTGCCTTATATCTTGCCAGTTGTTGTTCAGCAAATTCAAGGAGTGCCTCTCCCTTTTTATTACAATCTTTTCCAATTTTAATGAAATGATCCAAGGTAAGCATTCTTGGAGTTTAATTATTTAAGTATTTAATTACTTATGTATTGTAATCAACAATAGAATCTATGTCGATAATTATAATTACTCAACGAATGAATAATTAATACAAGAAATTATAATATTCCTGTATTGTTATGTATAAGTTCCACAATCTATAATATTTTGTAAAAATATTATATATATATACTCACTGATATCTATCATAAATAGTTATGATAATTAGTTATATAAGATGCTGAAATTATATCAAGCACTTAATATTAATATTTAATAATTATGTGTATTATCCCTAAATAATTAGTCTTAATTGTCACTAAGTTCACAATATAGTACTGAGAAAGTGTACTAATTTATATTAAATATGTATTAATATGTTATAAAGTTTTAATAATTAATCATTATATTTTATGCCATAATCATGAGCTATAAAGTGCATTGCCCATTTCTTGGACCACTACTGCAAATATGTGCAAAGTCCCTAATTCCTCATCAAAGCTGATAAAAATTTAATCATATTCATCTACACTATTATTAATGAAGAAATTATAGCATTAATATTAAATTATAGAAGGATGAAATGAATACAAACAATACAATGGGTTAACCAAGGATTACGAAACAGTATTACCATACGACAAGACATTTTCACAATAAAAAAATGCATTAATAACTAAGTGGTATAAAACGGAAGTGAGAGATTAAGAATGAACTGAATAGAAAGTTAAGCTGTGTACGTAACAAATAGTGACGTCACAGGACTCATTTGACGTTAATACAATACATTTAATTAAAATTAAAGATAGCTAGATCAGAATAAACAAGATAGATTACGAACATAAGACTGTAAATGAATAAAAATAAGAACCAAATACACCAGAAAACACCAGTTATAACATGACTATACACCTAACATGCAAAGTGAATTAATGCAAGTCCGAACGAAACGATCACCGATAATGATAATTCGACGCTTTCTTCGCGAGGTGCTATTAATTCACAGCCTTAGGAACATTCAGAATGAATATCGGCATCCTGAGAGCCATTTTATTCATTCCGAACCGCCGCCCATCCATACCCGCTACATGAAAAGGACAGAAACAATATTTAACATGGATACAACGAAAAAAAGAACATGGCGTTATTGGACGAACAGGACGAAATATTTTAACCTTTAAAATCAGTGACTTATCTTGTTTTGGCGGTAATATCGTACATTATATGCTTCGCCGACAGACTCGAGAGCTTGTTTGTATCATTGAGAAAGTCAGCAATAGGTTTCATTTGATGTTTGAAAGCTTCAAATAAATTTTTTTGATGGACATTGTCAGCTGCTGGCTTTTCCAACCGTTCATGCTGTCGTCAAGGGCATGACGTCACCGGTGTATTTGCAAATAATGTCCATTTCGATCGAAAGGAATTTAGTTCTTTCAACTCGTTAATATTTGAAATTATCCACGCCACATCTGGCCGCCAGCTGATAAAGGGCGGGGATAGATAAGGCCGAGCTGGTTTAGAGCTGGTTATGTATTTTGTTCAATCGCGAATGCGTGCTTCGTCCGGTTATCATCTTGGAGTAAGGGTCAACGTTATATTGATTAATCATTTGTTGAATGTCCAAGAATACATTCGTTCCCTTCGGAGCTCATCATATAGATACATATTTTTCCTATCAGAAGAGTTCTTCATTTGCATAATCATCAACATTGGCAAATGCAGCAAATAGCTGTAACGTATCGATGTGATAAAGTCCTCAATTCAGAGTCCATGAATTTATTTACAGTTCACACATAAGACATTCACGTAGGTACACGTTCATATATAGTTCATATATAGTTCATTAGGAATTACATGCATAGTATTCATGTCCGTCCGTGTCAAAACAATATGTCAGATGAACATCGTGGCTATATACGTGCGCTGTTGTAGTCAACAGCCAGAAATGAGCACATGAGTTCTTGACATCTACAATTTGAATCATAATACGATTCTCCTTCCATTATCTAGTTTAATTTAATTAATCTCATACTTAGATTAATTTTCCGAACTGACCCTGAAGTCTACATCGATTCATCTATATAATATAGGCTATATACTCAGCCTTATTTCCTTGGAAGAAATACAAGACACGACCTTCTTGCTTGACGGATAGCGTAACAAAGGCCCTGTAACCAAGTCATCCGGCGTGACCTTCCCAACGCGAATGCGTCATAATCTCCGCATATATTTCGCGTTCACTATACCGTAAAATATCGACATATTCTATAAATATTAATGACCCCTAAACGTTGCGCATGGGTAAACCCCAGCAGACGCCGTCATTTAAAATAACACCGTAACACCTTGCGATCTAGCGGTCTTACGGTATTACGGTCTTTTGTTTTTAAACATCCAGACATTGTTGTGAAATCTGTTCATTGTGGCCCTGTGCGGTCCACTTTCTCCATCCATGAGAGTGGTCAAAAACCAGAACAACAATAAAATTTAAAGTATAACTGGAACAGAACTATATACCAGAAAATCTTTCCATATATATATATATATACATATATACATATATACATTGTACTGGCCTGCTGTGGCAGAATATATATAACTGTTTCTAACCACATATGACAGTTAAGTTTCTTACCACGGAATTATACGCGAAAGAACTCACTGGTCACACTCGGCTATTTCCCTCAGAGAACAGCCGAAGAGTAACATTCTTTCTGTTTAAACATTTCATCACGTCAGAGAGTGTCACAGCCACCTGAGGCTAGACCACACTGGAACCATATATTAACCCATTAATTCTCAGGACGGTGTCACCACAATAGAAACACTTATCCCAAGCTAATACCTGCAGTGAAAGGAGGAATATCCAGGAAAAATACTAACGCATCAATTTCAGCGACTCCCGGGAAATAGCAGTCAGCAAACCGGATAGTCTGTGGCTGCAATTGACAACAAATCTGACTGAATAGTCATAATACCTGTTAGTGTTTAAATTCCATGGAATGGATGATGCGTCAACATTTTGGTAAGCAAATCTGAAAGTGGCCACTGTATACGTGTAGTGAGGGAACGGATAGAAAGAAACTTATTTCTTATGTTATCACTAACATACCAATTCTCTTCAGTTATTTCTCACTAATCTGAGTGTTCACGGGATAGGTTAAATTAAGGACTTATTCTTTACCTGTCCCGACTATTCCCCAGTCCCACTATTAATTTTTGATCTCTTTGGGTTAACTACCTCTGTTGGGATTTTCCTTGTTTTTCCTTTATAAGAGGGAGGGCCTATTAGATTAGATGTCATTTTTGTCTGTAAACTATAATTCATTGATGTAAATGCTTTTCTTGATGTTGTGATATTTCTGGTGAAAATAAACTTAATAAACCTTAAGCTATAGTGTTGGTCAAACCCCTGCCCGTGTGTGTGTGTGTGTTTATATATATATATATATATATATATATATATATATATATATATATATTTATATATATATATATATATATATATATATATATATATATATAATATATATATATATATATATATATATATATATATATATTATCCATAGTTTTTTTTTCACGTCTGCACGTATTTCTGTCACAAAATTGTGTGTGTACGTGAGTGTTGTGTAACTCGTATTTTGTACAAGGAGAGAAAGTGCGTCTAATTTAAATGTAGTCGTAAGATAGGCTGGATTAGAGCAATTACTCAATCCAAGACTGTTCTTTACCTTACACTATCACCCTCGTGAAAAAATAACCTATTTCTTACACCTTAATCTCACATAGTTATCACTATCACCTCTGCTCGGACGGGACCACACATATCTAGACCTATCTTATCAAAAATTACGACAACTACTCATTACGTTGGTGGCAAGAGCCGACAAATATGCTCTTGTGAATGACAGTACCAATTTCATCATGTAAAATAGATTGTTCATTGAAGCACTACAACCAGAGAACATGAACTGTTGTGATGCGGGCTTTCTGAGAGTGATACAAATGTAGAGGTGGTTCCATACTATTTAAAAATTCAAAGAGATGAAAAAAGACGAAAAAGATTTGCATAATGTATAGAAAGAAAAGTTTAAATTTTCGATGTTCCAAATGCATGTTAAACGATTTGTTATGTTAATATCAATAATTCAGTCGATCAATCGATCGTTTATGCTCGCTAATCGCTATCGCCCATTCGGTGTAAGCTCTGCGTGACAGAAATGGCCAGGTACAGGTCAATTCACGTGACTAATACGCTGATAATTAGCTCGAAGGCAACCGTCCACACAAAGTGGGGCAAGTGTCAGAAAAAGTGGTTGGGACAGTCCATAAAACAATTTAGTGAGATCATTTATATTTGTTCCACGTGTGCCCTTTTATCAGGTGAATCTTATGTCGCAAGGAAACTTTGTAAGTATCTCGTAAACAGTGGCGGTTACTTATTCTCTCTCTCTCTCTCTCTCTCTCTCTCTCTCTCTCTCTCTCTCTCTTTGTGTGTGTGTGTCTCTCTCTGTCTATCTCTCTCCCTCTTTCGTCTCATATGCTACTTCTCTCATATTCTCTACTTCCCACTATCTCTTTTTATTGGCACTTGAATCCTACATCTGTTTGTCTGTCTATCCATCGCTATCTCTCTCTCTCTCCCTCTCACTCTCTCTCTCACTCTCTCTCTCTATATCCCAAGTAACATAATTACCGATGTCTGTTACGTCGGTCGGTCTCATTCAAAATAGAATCTCGCGCCAGAAAAAAAGTGCGCAACGGACGGTGTGCAATTTGCGCGGCGTGGGTGATATATAAAACAAATACTTTGGTTTTTTTTTTTTTTTTTTATTCTTTCACGAAATTAGACAAAGAAAAAGTGCGTAAAAATTGGTGTGAATGAGCCCTCACCCGATGTACAAATCATGAAAACTTGAAAGTTTTTGTTAAAACCACTTATTATCAGGGAACACTCTTTGAAAACAATCCACGCACTTTCACACGAAATGTTGTCATCAAAGAACTTTTAAATTGAATTTAAAATAACATAATTCTCGCAGTGTGTACGTTGGTCACAGCTGGGAATGCAACCGTGTTGTAAAATTGTATTGTTTCCATTATATATACTCTCCCGAAAATAGTTACAATCAACAAATAAAACCGTTCAAATGACGGTGTTCATGATTAGTTTGATTACACTGTATAATGGAAAGAAACCAAAAACACTCCAAGAATGTACTTCTATCTGCTCATCCGGGAACGGAAACAGCACACTATAATTGAAAACCCGTCAAGTTTGACGGGTTATTGCTAGTATATATGTATATGTATATATATATATATATGTATATATATATATATATATATATATATATATATATATATATATATATATATATATATATATATATATATATATATATATATATATATATATATATATCAATGTCCTGTGTCCACCGTCGTGTTTGTCGGCCCCTGCCACGCCTTCCAGGTACCATACCCTCCATCACTGCTCTCTCTAAGCCACTATGGCGTTTAATGTGGCCAAAATATTTCAGTTTCCGGGACATGCTATTGTTTATGAGCCAGTTTTCCTCGATGTTCAGGTCGTGTAGGATGTCTATATTTTTCTTCTTCTTGGTCCACGATATTCTGAGAATTTTTCTGTAACACTTTGCTTCGAAAGATTCGATTTTTTTCTTTAATGTTTGAGTAATGGTCCATGATTCACATCCATATGTTGCTACCGGAAAGATGCACGTTCTCAGAAGTTTTACTTTTATTAATTTGCTGGTGTTATACCATAGGTTCTTCATTTTATTTAACCTCTGCATTGCTATGGCCAGTCTCCTTCTGACTTCTTTTGAGCAGTCTCAGTTGTTGTTAATTATGGAGCCAAGATATTCAAAATTTGTGACATTTTCAATTTCCTCATCATTGATGGTAATTTTTGGTTGGCATCTTGTTTTGTCTGTGGACATAATCTTTGTTTTTTTTTGTGTGTTCAGAAAAAGGTTCTGATCCTCACTGTGTCTTTTGACAGACAGGATTAACTGTTCTAGTCCCTTGGCACTGTTTGAAAGAATAACTGTGTCATCTGCGTACCTGAGTTCTGAGATCGCATTTCCACCAATTGTGAACGGATCGCAATGTTCACATTCTTGGTCACTCCGAACATTTCTCATTATATTTTCTGCATAGATGTTAAACAAGTATGGCGAGAGGATGCAACCCTGTCTTACTCCCCTTTTCACCTCAAACCATCCTGATGTTTCTCCCTCTACTCTGACAGCTGCTTGTTGTTCATGGTATAGTGTTTCAATTAGATGGATCAAATGCGCTGGAAATCTATATTTCCCCACGTAATTCGTCCACTGTAGACGGTTGGTGGTGACACTCTTCTCTCACACTAGTGGCGTAGGAAATTCAGTACTCAAGTCTGATGCCTTGTAACCACAAACTGTGACAAATTAGAAAGAAACAAATGCCTCAGTACATTTGTTCTCAAACTAACAGGCCCATTTTCATGCGCTCCACCCACGAATGTTAACCTCTCAGAAGAATTAAATTCCGGAGCACACAATTGTGGCCGGGACAGGGACTTGGGGGTTGCTGTTTGTACAGAGAGTGTTAGATTTCTAAAACTAGCTTGTCCGCTAGAGCTTGGAATTGCTCTCCTACAGTCTTACAGGAGTTTACCAGGTTCTGGGATGATCCTCTACGGTGTATTTGGTTAGAGCAGTTTTGGTTCATTAATATTATTTACCAGCAAAATATTCCCCTTCTTCCTCTCATAAATATGTGGCAAAGTAAATGAGAGACGACCTGCCTTTGGTATCAACGTAAACTTTTATTTACAGCATCTTTTTACAGGTAAACGTATAGAGTAATAGCATGCATGCTTCATGTATCCATCAATGCATTTCTGTTCTCTTAATAATACAGCAGAGGCTTCTGTCTTCAGATGAACCACTCTGATTCAACTCCTAGTAATTTCTTTCCTTACAAGACCATTTTGCGAATAAAAGCATGCTCACAAGTTTCAATGAATCAATCCAGTTTCTCATTTTATCAAATAGGTTAATGTCCAACTAAATTTCAAATGCCTCTGCATGACCGTTCAACTCTTTAAATTCTCGTCTACAGGAAAAACCTACAGCCATTTTCTTTGCTTTTCAATCTGTGAAAAGCCATCCTGTCTTAGCATGTCAAATCAAACATAATATTTGAGGCACTCTACTTACTGTTCTCCTGGTTAGAAATAATGCACATATTAAACACTAGAACTGGGAAAATACTAAATGAAAACTTCATTTAGTTTTATTTGAAAAATCCTCAAAAATCTGCAGCATAAAAAAATGCATCTGACACTTTCGATTTCTTGTCTGCAACTAACTTTGGCTGGGGCAAGCCCGCTTGGGTTCAGCTCAAATCTAGGTCAGCGTTGCTTCATCTTTATTCATCTCACGATTGGACAATAAATTTACCTACGATGTTACTATCATGCTCTGTTCCTACTATAATATTACGATTAAATTTTAACTAATTTCTATCACCCAAGCTATAGTCTGTTTGGTAGAAATGATAGTTCCTAAAATGACGCATTCACTGTCACACAATGTAACTCAGGGAATTTGATGAAAATTCACCAATATCCTTCTGGGTGTCAACTAGGAAATTGCGTCTAGAGTGCATGGATAATGATTTGGCTGAATTACAATTAAAAAAGGTATATAAATCTCACAACATGATTCTATACACTTTAGGCACATGTGATGTAATTATCACTTATTACTCGTCGCTACTCCCGTCGGGGTCTGGGGTCACTCTTCTGTCGGGTTTCCCGCACGACTAGTCAGAAAAATTCCCCAGCTCTTGCTGTAGGGGTTCATGTATATATTATTTTCATATGTTGAGGTTGCCAGCCTCATATATATATAACCACTTAGTAAGAAACCTGTAAAATTTACATTAGTAAATAAATTGTTTACATTTTCCCAAAATGTTTGGGAGTACACACTTCTCCTGACGCAGATTAGAATGGGCCCACAGCCCTGTGTTTAGATGCTGTTCGAATCACTTAAGTCTGAGAAATTCCTCTTATGACAGGTGAAACACTTGGTCTGGAAATCTATAATTCCTCTTATGACGGGTGAAACACTTGGTCTGGAAATCTATAATTCCTCTTATGACGGGTGAGACAGTTGATCTGGAAATCTATAATTCCCCTTATGATGGGTGAAACACTTGGTCTGGAAATCTATAATTCCTCTTATGATGGGTGAAACACTTGGTCTGGAAATCTATAATTCCTCCTATGATGGGTGGAACACTTTGTCTGGAAATCTATAACTCCTCTTATGACTCCTTGTGGTGGAACCACAGCACTTGTTTCAACCCTTCGGACAATTGCGAGGCTGGGGAACCTGAGGACTTTCCTTCCAACCCGGTCAGGAGCTTCGCTCCTTCCCATCCACAGAGGGTTTATGACAGGAGCCGTTCAGGCTATTCAGTCAAATTTCCGGCCGTAAACATTTCTTCAAACGCCGACGCCCGGGTTTGAACCATGAACACCTGGTCGCCAGTACAACGCCGAAGCCATTACACCAGCGCGGCTCCCGACTCCTTGTGATAAAATTCACAAGTTTCCAGTTTTGTATTAAAATTGCTGGTTTACGTGTAAATTCCAAAGTTTCCCAATACTCGATCTGGTGCTTATAGTTGTGGAATTGTAAGTCCTATCCTCTTTTTTCTGGCTTGTAGGAGGTGTTGAGTTGACGCTGCGATGCAGTCTGTCTGTTCTGTGTGTTGTGACTCCGAGTTTGTTAGATTATATCTCACAATCCTTAGTTTAAAATCCCAGCTGTGTTTCCGCCGAAAGTTCCAATCAGATCTTAGTAGATTCTTGCGAACCAATCCAATCTATCTAGCACTGTTTGGGTGGGGAAGTTTATCATAAGTCATCTCAAGCGTATTTGAAAATATTAAATTTAATGTACACGTGTGGCCTCTTACAACATTGATGTCATTTCGTTACCTAAGACTTCCGGTGCACCTCTGTTTATCACAATATTGTGACAGTTTACCTGGCATAATGTTTTCCGCCCAGATGTCTAGCCCGACAGATTGTCTAATTATCCCCTTTATCTGCATGCCTCCGCCAGACAGATGTCTGTTCAGCCCGGGTGGTCTTCTTTCATCGTATCACAAACCGGCTTGTGTCAACATGATCAACAGCTTTCAAATTGTGTCAAATGTTTGACCGCCCCGTTTTCACAGGCGGTCAGACAGATTAGGCGACAAAATATTATCGCTGGCTGGGTCACCAAACCTGGCGAATCGTAACAGCAGTCTGGGAGTGGAGTGTAAAACAATAAGATAAAGACAGCCCTATAGCAAATACTTTCGTAGAAAATACTGCCATAGAGGAGTGGCGTGTTAGAGACTTCACCATGTTATGTCCAGCATAGAGTAAAATAGTGAAAATAACGAATGAAAAGGCATGATTTATGCCTAATAAAAGCGATGAGTGGGAAAAATGAAGAAAAAGAAAGGATACTGCCGCAGGCTGAAGGTGTGAGAGATCACAGAAAAGAGCATGTTCAGACGTTTTGTCACAAGCATGAACTCCACATCTGTTTGTCTGTCTATTTTTCCATCTATCTCTCTTTCTATCTCTTTGTCTGTATGTATGTCTGTGTTATGATTAAAATTCATAACGAGTGTGTCGATATCATTAGGTAGCTCGACAGGGCTCCTTGTTTGTTTGTTTTATACGGAGTCATTTATTAATACAGGAAGTGGCGACATGCCTCTAGGGTGTATTTGGCAGACGTGAAACTAAGAATGCAGAAGGCAGAGATCGTCTGCAAAGGCCTTCTACCATTGTGTGTCATGGCGAGTGGAATCATGTGTTTGAGCTCCTGAAGATATCATTATTGTACATTTCTATGTTATTCCTTCACTAGTACATCAATATCGTCTGTGAGGTGTATCTAGTAGCTTCATTTTAAGGGAGTATGGATTCTCAATGTCGAGTGTGGAAATATGAGTAATAAATTGTGGAAGATGAAAGGACAGCATTTAAGACATGAACGGACTGCCTAAAGTTCTATCGACGACTGCATATAATATGCCCTTTATATAATGAACTAAATTGTATTTCAAGTTGGAGCAGCGTGACGTTTAAATAAATATGTATACTGTCCACTGCGTCCATTGTGGCTCAAAGAAGGGTGATTGATGTTGGCTGGTTTCGGCGTCTAGATGTTTGCTACCCAGAAGTGGGCTTGGCCTACAGGAACCATCCTGCCATATAAAATTAACATTGTAAAGAAAAAAGACACGTAACAGTCTGTATGTTTGTGTTGTTAGCCTGTCTCTTTGTCTGTCTACGCCACACTCCCACCCGTTTGTCCGTTTGTCTGACCATGTATCTGAATGTATGTCTCCATGCATGGCTGTTTGTAATTCGGACTGCTTGTCAGTCAGTCAAAATAATTCAACGTATACACTCATACACAACCTGCCATTTATGCTTGTCTCGAGTTTTCTCACACTAACAAACACACAATCGTGTTGACACTAATACCGAACAGTTATGGTCACACAACTCACACCTACTAACAAACACACACTCGTGTTGACACAAATACTGAACACTTCTAGTCACACAACTCACAGATTCATGTAGAAACACACTCGGATAGAATCACAACCAGAAACCAAAAGGCTTATCTATTTCCTGTGACGCCAACTGAACTGGAAGTGTTTACCTCAAAATGGTGGAACAAAACTTGTCAGAAAATCTCTACTCACATACACAAACACACATGCAAACAAATAACATACATTTGTTTGGTTTCTTTCTTTCTTTTTTTTTTTTTCTTCATACAGTAATGGGAACTACAGATGTCTGTAGACTTTGTTTGAGCAAGCCTGCCCTAAAGAAAACACGTCTTTTATTCTTAAAACTATAGTAACGAAGCAATGAGACAAAAGTCGTCACGAAGTCAATAGATTTTTAGCACCGTGCACAACTCTCCATAATCATTTATTTATTTTTATTTCTTAAGACCTTCGGTTAGTGCCCTGGCTTCCTAGCTCGGTGGTCTATGGTTCGATTTCCAGGTGAGGTGGGATTTGTTAGACCGCAAACGGCTCTGGGGTCAACCCAGCTTCATGAATTGTGCATCAGAGTAACTCTGGGAAGGGGTAAAGGCGGCTGGCGTGATGCTGACCACATCACCTCTAGTGTGTCGTATGGTCAATAAAATATAGGCCTAACACC
This sequence comes from Oreohelix idahoensis, assembly GCA_024509875.1. Lineage (NCBI taxonomy): Eukaryota > Metazoa > Mollusca > Gastropoda > Stylommatophora > Oreohelicidae > Oreohelix > Oreohelix idahoensis. The sequence continues at coordinate 25,674 of JAMPIV010006168.1, read as the reverse complement.
ACATTCCTAATATACCTCAATGGGCGTGTAACGGGGTCCTTGACCTTTTCTTGCAACCATCCACAGCCGCCTACTTAGACATAATTTATTTTTAAAAAAACACCTAAATAACGTTAAGCAAGTGATGGTTTCTTTTCTACACACACAAGCCCCCCCACACACACACACAAGCCCCCACACACACAAGGTCTCACACACAAGCCCCCCACACACACAAGGTCTCACATACACAAGCCTCCCTCTCCCACACACACAATGTCTCACACACACAAAGCCCCCCCTCCAATCGAACACAAGGTGTCACACACAAGACCCCCACACACACACACAAGGCCTCACACACAAGCCCCCCTACACACAAGGTCTCACACCCACAAGACCTCACACACACAATCCCCCTCGCCCCCCACACACAAACACACACACAAGTCGTCCCCCCCAATACACAAGTCCCCCCCCATACACAAGGCCTTTCAATCTAAGTTCCAGTTTATACTTCTTAACATATTTTTGGTGCTTCTTTTCTTTAAATCTTTTTTTTTTTTTTGCTTCTCCTTCCACTTTTTTACTGTTAGTCCTTTTTTCTTTTGTTGTGTTTGTCTTCTTAATTCTTTTGTCTTTGTTTTTTTCTCCCTTCTCTTTCTTCTTCTTCTTTCTTGTTAGTTTTCTTCCCCCTCACGACCAGTATTCCGATCTCTTGAGGCTGTTTTCCGCGTAAATATTTAAAGGTAATTCTTCTCGGATTTTGATGACCCTACTCAATTTAATAACCAGACCACAAGTTCTTTTATATTTGTACGTGCCCCCTAATCTAACCGACGGACATTGTCTTAAGATTGAACAGTGCGTGCCTTGCCAAAACAAGACACAACTTATTATTATTTTTGTTGTTGTTGTAAAAACCGTTGTGCAGCTTTCAGTTCTACGTTCTGTTAGGTCTATTCCTTCGCTATCCACGTCTTTGCTTTCCTTAAAAATCTCCTTCTTGTCGCGCATTCTAGCTGTTTAGTTAAAAAAAAGATAAACGTTGTTCTATAGCTGATATTGCCATAAGGGAGTGAAGTGTTAGAGACTTCACTATACAAGGCCCAGCATCAAAAGATGGGGTGACCAGGTCCCGTCCTCACTCTAAATGTCCCACCTGCCTCACGTTGGTCACTATCCTGACGCTGACTTGTTCTGTAATTAGATAACACAAGCTGAAGGAAGATTAGAATCGTGATAAACAATGAAACTAGGGGAAAAACAGCGAAGACATTCAACGACAGAAGGAGAGTTCAGAAAACGGGTGTCAAAGCAAGATACACATGACAGATACCCTTATACTGAGTCACTAGACAGAACAATAGAGAGATACCCTTACACTGAGTCACTAGACAGAACAATAGAGAGATACCCTTACACTGAGTCACTAGACAGAACAATAGAGAGATACCCTTACACTGAGTCACTAGACAGAACAATAGAGAGATACCCATATAACCTCAATTTGCTGTGAAGCGTATGCCTCCAACGAGCTCAAGCAAAATCATCATGTCCTGTACCGTCTTGTGATAGTTATTTCATGTGTTATTTACTACTTTTAGGTCTGTCTCAAGTTCCCTTCTCCTGATGCTATTTGGACCCCTCAGTTTTTGTAATCCTTGGCATTTCCTAACAAGGGTCATCTTGTAATACTGTCATCTGGTTTCGTCAATGTGTATCTTATCCACCAGCAATGTCATCTAGTCCCATGCAGTACCACTAGTATGTATGTGATTCTTTATATCCGCTTCACATTAGTGATCTTGTCATACAATTTTAGTCCTTCTATTCTGCGTCAATCAATCAATACCCTTTAGCTTCCCAAGGAGCATAGACATTCAACAAACACATGCCAAGTCTTCTTGTCACGTGCCATCAGCCCAAGTTCTTTCCACGTCTTCCTAATCATGTTCTGTCTCAGGATGTCTTCTTTATGTATTATTGGTCTACCTCTGGCTCTCTTTCCCTTGGGATTCGGGAACAAAGGGTGCCTTGTAAGGCTATCAACAGATTTGTCTCAATGTGCGTCATATCCTCAACGCCAGCATCTACTTCTCATCTCTTGTTCATCTGGCGCAGGTCTGGTTCTTGTCATTATTCCATAATGTTGACATTACCATACTCTTCAATCCTTCTATTCTAGACAAGAACTCATTTATGAAAGTCTTTTTTACCATAGAAAACTGGTATTCTAAGAAAGAACCCATTTATGAAACTCTATTAACCAGAGAAAACATCTATTCTAGGCAAGAACCCATTTATGAAACTCTATTGACGACAGAAAGCTTCTATTCTAGGCAAGAACCCATTTATGAAACTCTATTAACCACAGAAAGCTTCTGTTCTAGGCAAGAACCCATTTATTAAACTCTATTAACCACAGAAAGCTTCTATTCTAGGCAAGAACCCATTTATGAAACTCTATTAACCACAGAAAGCTTCTATTCTAGGCAAGAACCCATTTATACATAAGTACTTTTTTTAATGAAAGTCTGCAACTTCTTGGTTGTCAATTTTGTTGTTCTCCATTTTCAGTGCCATGTAATACGACGACTTTGACATTTGAACAAAAGGGTCTTAATTTTGTGTCGAACCAGATGTATTTTGATTTCTATATATGTCACGACGCAATGAAAGCTCATCTTACCTTTTGCTTACGTTCTTAAATCAACTCTACGGAGACAGTAAGAAAGACAGACAGCCGTGAATAGTGACAACATTGAGAAAACGATGATTGAATAGAGAAAATAACTCTTGGAAAGAGAGAAATCCAGAATGAGAATAGAGTACTTGCAACAGCGTGTCAACAGAAGAATATTTTCCTTTTCTTCTTGTGCCACATTCTGATTAATCTTTCTACTCCCTATAAAGAACAGGTCTCCAAGTAGTTCATGTGAACCTCTTTAATCTTGTGCCATTCTTTGAAGGTCTTTTTATTTCAAATTGAACAGCAGAGACACGGGAAACATTCGATATTTGCTGGTTTGAATCAAGTAACACTCGTTTTTCAATTGCAATAAAAGCTGTCTTTCATGGTTAGCCACTTTTCTTTAATAGAAAATCTGCGTCAAGATTTTTTTGTTCTATAACATCTTATGTCTGTGAGATTTCGAGTACTCTCCATATTTTACAAAATTGATAAACAACTTTCGTAGACAAGGCAGGTAACGAAAATTTGGGTTTTGAATCAATAGAATTTGATCAAAATTGTCAAGGTCAGAGTAAAAGTACACTCCTTAAGCTAAAGTCAATGACAGCAGAAGTGGCCACGAAATTCTAGACTAGACCACTTTCTTGATTGTGTTGTCCATGGCAGAATTTGTCAGATAGTTTGTTTTCCATTTTCTGTTTTGTGATACTGAGTTACAATTACCTATGAAAAGTTCACAAAAGTAGAAGTAATTGATATCGGAAAGCACAGTACAAAGTATGAATATCTGGTCAAAACCCCTATGGACTAATTGTCTTTGTGAACCGTCTGTAACCAATAATAAAGTAGTCCCACCAGTTTGTTGGAAATATACAGAAAAGGCGCGCATTGCACCGAGAAAGCTAAACTGAACACCCATTAAAAGAACGCGCTAGACTTCCAATTTTGTTTCAAGGTGGTTTTTATGAAAATACGCAAAAGCTAAATTGAACATCCTTTAAAAAAGCACGCATACCATTACATTTGTTAACTGTGCACTGACCATTGATCAGTGCCATATGGTAGGTTAATTGTTTTATTGGGCCCGTCTAAGTAAAAAGTGAATGTTGACAGATACACGAGAATGTATAGAAAATAGATTTCACAGGTGGTAGGTTGAGGGAAAGATATGTCTCTGGAGTGAGTAGGTTTCTCTCCTCCAGCCTATCTGTACAACAGTGCTTTCTTTACAAGATAGTCTTTGCCTCCCTATAAAAAAAAATAAGACAAGTTACTCTACACACACTACGCTATGTGACAACAAGACACACACACGTGAAAAACTAAGGATAAATGGGTATGGGTCTGACCAACACACAAAGTTAAATTTCTTTGTTGTTTATTATCACTAAACTTGTCATAACATCAAATACTCAAAAGATATCAAGAAAATCATTTACATACAGAGGAAGTAAAGAAGAATGGTGCGCCTTCACCGTATGGAGAAACCCTAAAAAATTATTAACCCAAAGGTTGAAGGTTAGCACTTGGTTACAGAATAAACAGTCTTGGTACAATATAAGACCAAGTAAAGTAAACAACAATCAGACAACCAGATTAATAGATAGTTTCCAGCAAAACAAAATCATCAAACACTCTCTCACTCAGTGGCCACCTCTCACTCTCTTACCTATAGTCCTTTACCCGTTGGTCTGTGGTATCCCTTGATAACAGATTATTCATCGATCATAATCCCTATTTCACTGTGATTAATGTACCACTCCAGCTGTCGAGGATACAAATTGGCCCCAGATCATCCCAAAAAAACTAAGTAGGTGAACGCCGAATATATTATTTTCCTTGATTAATCCTGGTAGCAATATAAATCGTAAAGGTTGTCGTCACTGTTTCTTAACAATCACTTTTCCACCGATGGGGTGCACAGGGGAATATAAGTCTAGAAACAGGAACAACCTGAATAAAATCGTTGCGACAACGCTTGCAGTCTATGGGCGGGCGGAGGAAAAACAGGCTTGTTTCCCGCTCGGTCTGGAACTTTTATCTGGATACAGGTGTCACTAAAAATAGGCGAATAGTGTGAGAATCCTTCCTGTTTACCATTTAAGAGAGGGGATACCTCTAGTATCCGGGAAACTTCAAAGGGTCTGTTCCGTCTCTCTCACGTGCTGTCTGGCTGTCAAGTATTACTCGCGTGAGGGGAACGAAGTATAAGCAAAGCGCGATTTGTTTCCTGCTATGACTGACAGGTCACGAAGATTGTAAACACTGCGTTGGCTAGTGTTTAAAGAAAAAGAGGACGGGGACAAAAGGGTAAGCTGCAGAAGTAAGGACAGGCAGTATAATGCATGTTTTAGCTAGCTAATCAGAGAGCAGCCATTAGGTTACAATAGGCTGTCAGATTACTGTCGACTCTTTTCCATTACACGCCACAATCAGTGACCATTGATCATTGACCAAAAGTAACGATACGTTTGGCGACAAAGATCCAATGAATTTTGAATGGAACGGAAAGAACTAAAATGACCACAGGAGAATTAGTGCCTTCATTAGGACATGTAACAAAAAAAGCCCAGCTTAATAATTTTTTTGTTATGTTTTGACAGTTTACTTGCTCGTTGTACAAGAAAGCCTAGCATTTTTTATTTGTTTGCTTGTTTTTCGTTTCTTTTTCTATAATCAACTTGTTTTTAGTGTTGAAATCTTAAATTTCTGGTCATGTGTTAAGCTGGAGACATATTAAATTATCTTGCTGAACTACCTTAAGGTCGTGTTACATTGTTAATACTTGTCACTTCCCTTTTTTTCTTTTTTTTGTTATGAAGGTGCATAGAGCCAACCTATAGCTATCTGTCTGTCTGTATATCTGTCAGTAGTCTGTCTGTCTGTCCATCTATCTAACTATCCGTACGTCCCTCTGTCCGTCTGTCAGTCTATCTGTCTGTCTGTATTATATCTATCTATCTATCTATCTATCTATCTATCTATCTATCTATCTATCTATCTATCTATCTATCTATCTATCTATCTATCCGTCCGTCCGTCCGTCCGTCTGTCCCTCTGTCTGTACGTCCCTCTGTCTGTCCGTCCCTATGTCTATCTATCTATCTATCTATCTATCTATCTATCTATCTATCTATCTATCTATTTATCTTTTTGTCTATCTATCTATATATCTATCTATCTATCTATCTATCTATCTATCTATCTATCTATATATCTATCTAAGTGTATCATGTCTGTCTGTATATCGTCTGTCTGTCTGTCGCCTGACTGTCTGTCGTCTGTCTGTCGCCTGTCGTCTGTCTGTCGTCTGTTTGTCGTCTGTCTGTCGCCTGTCTGTCGTCTGTATGTCTGTACTCTGTCTGTCTGTCGTCTGTGTGACGTCTGTCTGTTGTCTGTCTGTCGTCTGTCTGTCGTTTGTCCGTCGTCTGTCTGTTGTCTGTCCGTCCGTCCGTCCGGCTGGCTGGCTGGCGGCTGTCTGTCTGTCTCTCTGTCTATCCCGCAACCACATTTTACCCCAATGCATCATCCTTCACGTCTTAATCTACCAAATTTGTACTTTCAACAGCCCTGTTATCAATATTAAGAACTAACATTTTTACTTTCACTTACTTGGTGAAGTTAATTAGTCTAAATATTCGTGATTTTTGTGTTAAAGCTGCTTTTGTTATTGATATTTTTAAACACCCTTTCCAAAGTTAAATGCATACAAATCAGAAACAATGGTTAATTAAGGATGGTCTACGACTAGGTCATCTAAACATATACGATCTATTAGGCAAACTTCCTGAACTTACACGAATTCTGAATCAAAATTTTCATGTTTTTGGACTTTCGGAAAGTCGTTTAAATGACAAAGTATCAGATGATGATATTACACTTCAAGGCTTTACAACTGTTCGACGAGACTCAAGTAGTAAGCTAGAAACAGGTATAGTAGTATATATTTCCAACTCCATTAGTTTTCGCCGCAGAAGTGATTTAGAGACAGCAGAGACCGAGTGCGTTTGGTTAGAAATAAAAATACCCAGTCAGGGACAATTTCTAATCGGGTATCTTTATAGAAATCTCAGTGCAGGAACCATCTGGTATGAAGATTTCATCACTATGATGGACACAGTATTTACCACTGCCAAAGAAATTATTCTTTTGGGTGACTTCAACATTGACATGTATAACACAAACCAAACGTGGGAAAACATCATACTACCTTACAACTTAAAACAAATAGTCAACCAGCCTACCAGGGTAACAACAACATCATCCACAACAATTGACCACATCTACGTCACCTGTACAGATAACATTCTAGAATGCTCTGTTCCTATTGTAGCAATGAGTGACCACTATCCAATATGTTGCACGTGGTCAAAGAATAAATATAAAGCTCCCAGAAATAAACATTTAAGTATTAAATTTAGAAGTTTCAAAAATTTTAACCATGGACTATTTTTACATGATTTGCGAGCTGCACCTCTGACCACTGTTTACCAGCTTTCTGATCCCGATGACGCCATAGCTCATTGGACACGTATCTTTCATTGTGTGTTTGATAACCATGCACCAGTTAAAGAAGTTCGTGTGAAACGACAGATCAAATCTCCTTGGATCACACAAGCAGTGCTGGAAGCCATGAGGCAGCGAGATCGAGCTCACAGAAATAAGGACTTTAACATATACAGAGCACAAAGAAACAAGGTACAATATTTAATACGTAGAGAAAAGAAAGCATACTTTAAAAACTTAATTCAAAACACAACAAACAGTAGAGATATGTGGAAAGCAATCAACACTCTAGCAAACAAACGAAGTTCGCCAGACTCATTAAGCTGCAATACCTCATTTACGTGTATGGACTTTAGCAATTACTTTCAGACAGAAATAACCAGTCTTAAATCTACGATACCAGATTCCCCTTGTGACCTAGGCCAACTGTCAGCATTCTGTGAGAACAAATGCACGAACACAGTCCCATCCGACATTCCGTATATGACAGTTAATGAAGTATATAACTATCTTCTAGGCCTTAAAGAGAATAACTCATCAGGACTTGATGGAAAAAGTAATCGAATGCTGCGCTATGCTGCGCCAGTTATTAGTGATTCACTAACATACATATACAATCTATGTATCGCAAAGAGTTACTTCCCGTTGCACTTTAAAGTCGCTAAGGTATATCCTCTTTTTAAACCTGGTTCTTCTGATACTCGTAACCTTGGTAACTATAGGCCAATCTCTCTAATATCATCGCTATCCAAACCACTGGAAAAACACATTCACAAAATAACACTACAACACCTAGTTAACAACGACTTGCTAATTGATAGTCAATCGGGGTTTAGGCCTAATCATTCATGTCACACTGCTCTAACTAAGATGATAGACAACTGGCACCTAAATATTAACAACTATAACATGTGTGGGGCAGTCTTTGTGGACTTTAAAAAAGCATTTGATATGTTAGATCACGCTATTTTAATTAGAAAACTAGGAACATCAAAAATAAACTTTCATCTGATGACAATGATTACATCATTCCTGTCTGACAGAAAACATGTAGTTTCTTACAATAACTCATATTCTAGCCCAACAGTGATAAATACTGGCGGAAAGTTTACCAGTTAGCTAAAATCAAACATTTCCTAGATGAAGATGCACGAAAATTGTTCTATATATCTCACATACAAGCAAACCTTGACTATTGCTCCACAATCTGGGATGGTTGCTCAATGTCCAACACAAAGAGACTCCGTTCACTACAAAAGCGTGCAGTGCGTCTAGTCTCTGACAACTGCCTAACTCAGTGTATAGATTTCTATAAAAACCTCCGAATACTGCCCTTAAGAAAGCGCCTTCTGATTAACAAAGCTAAATTTGTTCACAAAATCCTGTCACACAATGCTCCAGCATATCTGTGGCCAATGTTCAATTACAATGAAAGACGCAGTCAACGCCTTAACAGATTGCAAGTGCCTAAGCCTAGGCTTGACTTATTCAAGAAAAGCTTAGCGTACTCTGCTGCTCATCTTTGGAATTGTCTTCCACATAACCTAAGAAACAACCTCAGTCCCTATTCATACAATCATAGACTTTTTGAATACTTTCTGAATTCTGATTACATGCCCCCCCTAATCGGATTATCTTTTCTTATAACATCAACTGTAGGTTCTAATGACGATGTTTGTACTTTTCAACATATGTTATGTCATGCTTATAATTAATTAATGTTAATATGAGTGTGCTATATTATTATTTTACTTTACGTTGAATTTCTTGAAATTGACATGTGACATGCATATGAGAATAAATGAATTTCAGTATGAAAAGTGAGCGAAAGGAAGGGCAGAATGTTAGACGGGCCTGCGTGCCCAATTCTCAACCCTTTGAAAATAAAGTTCGTTCGTTCGTTCGTTCACTCGTTCTGTCTGTCTCTGTCTCTATCTCTTTCTCTATCTCTCTCTCTCTCTCTCTCTATCTCTCTCTCTCTATCTCTCTATATATATATATATATATATATATATATATATATATATATATATATATATATATATATATATATATATATATATATATATATATATATATATATATATATATATATATATATATATATATATATATATTTATATATATCCGACGGAGATTCAAATAGCCTCACACTGACTACTGCTTTCTTTGAGAAAATTCAAGTAGACGTCTTAGAGTGTACGAAGAAGAAGAAGAAGAAATTTATATAAATATACTGTTCAAAAAAAAAAGAAACGCAACATTATTGCAGTGGTAATGGACACCAAATTTCAAACTTGTACCAAAATTTTATTTTACGGAATTAATGTTTCAATCTTGGCATGAAGAAACTTTCAGACTTTAACAATAAAATGATGTTCATTAAATTTGGTTTGGACTTTTATTCTTTGCGACTGAGGCCTCCGTTTAAATAAGGTGTATGGCCTCCTCTGGCCTCTATCAGAGAACGACATCTCCTTGACATGGATCCGATTAGCCGTTTGATCTGTTGTTGTGGGATGGCTGCCCACTCTTCCCGCAGTGCAAGAGACAACTGTCGGAGATTGGCTGGAGCCACGTCTCGCTGGCGGAGTCGTCTGTCGAGTTCATCCCATAAGTGTTCTATGGCTTCATGTCTGATGACATGGCTGGCCACGGAATGATCTGGACGTTGTTGTCAGCAAGGAACTGGGTGGTGAGTTGTGCCACATGAGGTCGAGCGTTATCCTGCTGCAAAATCGACCCTCGTGCAGCCAGAAGTAGAAGAAAGTGAGGACGAAGAATTTCAGCGACGTATCGTTGGGCATTCAGGCGTCCTTCAATTTGCACCAGGTCACTTTTTCCCATGAAGTTGATCGCCTCCCACATCAGTACACCTCCATCACCATGTGGAGGAGCCTCATCAACGCTGTTCTGGGCGTAGCGCTCATGGACTCTGCGTTAAACTCTTCTCCACCTATCGTGTCGCTGGAGCACAAAAATGATTCATCACTAAACCAAACCCGTCTCCAGTCATTCCCAACGGTCCATGACGATGCTGGTTCGCCCACTGCAGTCGGTTCTGGCGATGCCGGTCCGTAAGAACCGAACCTGTGTAGGGTCTTCTAGCCCAAAGACCAGAGTCGTGTAGCCGGTTCCTGACCGTTTGATCTGAAATTCGACGAGCTGCTGACATTGACTGCACTGTGGAGGACGCAGATGCAAGTCGATTCCTGAGGTGACACAGCCGTATGAAGCGGTCTACGGCAGGAGTTGTGACTCTGGGTCTTCCCCTGCGCGGCCGGTCTGCCACTGAGCCAGTTTTTTTTTAAATCGCCTCTAAAGGCGACTAATGATGCTTCTAACCACATTAAATTGTCTGGCCACTACACTTTGTGACTGTCCAGTCTGTAAACGTCCAATGATGATGAGTCGTTGTTCTGTAGTGAGATGAGCCATACTTGCGCATTGAATTTTCAACTGAATTTATTCGAGGAGCGTCAATCTTTTATAGGCATTCAATAATATGGTCAGAGAGTTTTGTGTTCAGTAAGTTTCACGGGATTCTCATGAACCTGTCACGAGTTATTGTCAAAAATGTTGTTTTGACCTTGACCTCTTTCATGACCTCACGAATCATGAGGTGAGTACAATTCAGGTAACCACGAGAAGTTAATGACCAGGTGGACACAGTCGATAGGTTGACTGATGTCCAATCAGCGAATATCTTTTATATACTGTTCAAAAAAAGAAACGCAACTTTTTTGGTGTTACTTTTATAAAAGATATTCGCTGATTGGACATCAGTCAACCTATCGACTGTGTCCACCTGGTCATTAACTTCTCGTGGTTACCTGAATTGTACTCACCTCATGATTCGTGAGGTCATGAAAGAGGTCAAGGTCAAAACAACATTTTTGACAATAACTCGTGACAGGTTCATGAGAATCCCGTGAAACTTACTGAACACAAAACTCTCTGACCATATTATTGAATGCCTATAAAAGATTGAATAAATTCAGTAGAAAATTCAATGTGCAAGTATGGCTCATCTCCCTACAGAACAACGAATCATCACCATTACGGTCAGGAACCGGCTGCACGACTCTGGTCTTTGGGCTAGAAGACCCTACAGAGGTCCTGTTCTTACGGACCGGCATCGCCAGAACCGACTGCAGTGGGCGAACCAGCATCGTCAATGGACCGTTGGGAATGACTGGAGACGGGTTTGGTTTAGTGATGAATCATTTTTTGTGCTCCAGCGACACGATAGACGGAGAAGAGTTTACCGCAGAATCCTTGAGCGCTACGCCCAGAACAGCGTTGATGAGGTTCCTCCACATGGTGGTGGAGGTGTACTGATGTGGGGGGCGATCAACTTCATGGGAAGAAGTGACCTGGTGCAAATTGAAGGACGCCTGAATGCCCAACGATACGTCGCTGAAATTCTTCGTCCTCACGTCCTATCACTTCTGGCTGCACGAGGGTCGATTTTGCAGCAGGATAACGCTCGACCTCATGTGGCACAACTCACCACCCAGTTCCTTGCTGACAACAACGTCCAGACCATTCCGTGGCCAGCCATGTCATCAGACATGAAGCCATAGAACACTTATGGGATGAACTCGACAGACGACTCCGCCAGCGAGACGTGGCTTCAGCCAATCTCCGACAGTTGTCTCTTGCACTGCGGGAAGAGTGGGCAGCCATCCCACAACAACCGATCCAACGGCTAATCAGATCCATGTCAAGGAGATGTTGTTCTCTGATAGAGGCCAGAGGAGGCCATACACCTTACTGAAACGGAGGCCTCAGTCGCAAAGAATAAAAGTCCAAACTAAATTTAATGAACATCATTTCATTGTTAAAGTCTGAAAGTTTCTTCATGCCAAGATTGAAACATTAATTCCATAAAATAAAATGTTGGTACAAGTTTGAAATTTGGTGTCTTTACCACTGCAATAATGTTGCGTTTCTTTTTTTGAACAGTATAGTTTTTTTAACATAAAGTTAATTACAGGAGAAAGTAACAAAAGGAGATATTCTGTTCAAGTATAAATCCAGTATTTGTTTAAACTGTGACACGCCTAAATTGAGAGTCAAGCTGTCCAGAATCTTTGTCTTCCTCTATTTATTTGTCTTACTATCTATACTGTTGTCATCATATACTCCAGCTTCTTTCTTCTCGATACATGCCCCATAAGAACGTGAATTGCTTCTTTCTAACCTTAGGGTTAAGATTTCTTTACGCAGTCAAATATCTTTTCAAGATATATATATATATATATATATATATATATATATATATATATATATATATATATATATATATATATATATATATATATATATATATATATATATATATATATATATATATATATATACACATACACACACAAACTGAAAGCAAGTGTAAAAAAAAGAAAATCACGGTTTGAAGGAGCCCTGCCCCCCCCCCGCTCCTCTTCCCCCCCCCCCAAAAAAAAAACAAAAAAAAAACTACAAAAACAACAAGAACAACATAGAAGCTTGAAAACATACGAATAGATCTGGGACAGATAAAGAAGGTATGGCTGTTAATATACGAAGAATCAAAAATGAAGTGTAAACTCAAGTCAGTGTTAAAGACATGATGGACATCACGCCCAAAGTAAGAACTCCGCACTATGCGTTATTAACCACCTCTACAGTAACTGATATCAGTTCTAATGGATAAGGTCTTATTGGGTTATTCAAACACACTTGGATCACGTGAGCTCACACCAAGCTCATGCCTGGTCAACGCTAAGAGTAAACCCGCTCTGGCTATTGCCAGATTTTGCCGGAATATGGGTTAAATAAAGTGGTGCAATTTTAAATGTCCCGTAAATTAAAAAAAAAAAAAAAACCAGAACGGTGTTTGCAAAGTGTTAGGTCTGTTTATAGTTAATGCTTTCATCGCGAATACTGAGATTTCTGATAAAAGCTAAAGTTCTGCTTTATCTTGCGTAAAGTTCAACGTTCAGGTTGTTTTATTTTAAATCGAGGATCCCATTAGTTAAATAAGCAGAGGCCTGCTTCAAAATCTGTGACAACTGCTACCACAGATCAATATACAATCCTGAACGATTTTACAACCAATATAACTGCCGCCATCTTCATAATAAAAAAAACCCAGACCTAAGGGTTTTTTATGTTTAGACATGCGCCCTAATATAACCGATTAGGTTGAACGGGACGTGCCTCGCCAAAACGAGGCAAAACTTTATTTTTTAAAAAAATCTCATCATAATAGCCTTTTCGTGAGGTGTCCCCCTTGATCTGCCGTGGTAGTTCACGAATGGCCCGACAGTTGGAGTAAAAGGATAAATTTTTCAATGATAGCCAACCTTCTCTCAAGATTACTCTTGGCTGTGATTTAAATAGGAGGCTTATGTTCCGATTTCAGGTAGTGTCACAGTTTGTTTAGGAAAGCATATACACCAACTTCATTTACTATGTTTGTTGTAAACTTTGTATCCCCTACCCATTTCTGTGAGATTAGTAATTGTGTCAAAAAGTAACAGTTGACTAGTATTTATTGAGCCTCCAGCCGAAGATAATTCAGCAAAGTATAAATTAGTTTAGCTCTGTATGTGTTTTACAACAACAACAACAAAAATGAGTCATACGGCCGCAACCATCACTTTCGGTCAACCGAGTTATCAACTCCAACGAAGGATTTATATTTATATAGATATAAAGAATTTATTTATTGATGAAATATAGTTAAAACAAGGTTAACACTGGAAATGGGTAATTTAGAAACAGTTTAACAATTGGTATATGATCTTTCAAAAAATTTACATTTTCCTTATCGAAGAATATAAAATTTAGTAAGATAATTTTAGCCCAGTCTCTGAGTCACTGATTTGACTTAGCTTTGCTGGTGGTGATAATAGTTTGTCTCTGAAATCTGCTGTTATCAATGCTGGTTCATTGTGAAGTCTAGACTGTTTCTTCTCAAGTCCAGAGTCGAATGACCTTTGGGATCTTTTTCGTTGCTCGCGTAAATCTCCAATATGTCGCCGCTTCGAATGTCCTCTAGACCCGTCTTTTATGGGCGGTGTCCAGAGCTGTGTACAAGTAACTAGTACCATGAACTGAGAGAAATATAAAATCAAATCTCCAATAAATAGCTTGTCTACTGCGTTAAGCATCAGGCGACCTCTGCTTTCCTCAACCATCTCATCTTCTTCTGAATTTTCCTGATGCCCATGAGCATGAAATCTCAGATTCTCAAGAGAGATGAGAGTGTGTTCGGAGACCGAAGGATTACAAATGAATCACAGTACAATATACACATCAGTCTGGAAGAGAAGTGTTAACATAAACCTATATACTAGGATGTCATCATCATCCTCTTTCTGCTTCCTTCTAGCATGGCGCTACCTCTGCATTAGTTCCTTGCGATGAAACCTGCACAAAGCAGTAGTTAGCTCTTGTAGTGGTGGTTTTGATCTCTGTATAGCAGTTTTTTTGGCACACCTGACTTAGATGTGAAATAGGGTGTGTTGTTTATTAAAGACGTATTATGTTTTGAACAAAAAGTGTAAAGCACCTTGTTGTTGATTGTAGTGAATTTCTAATACAATATCTAAATTAATATATAACAATATCCGGCATAAAGGAAAAGATAAGAAAGTATAAAAGAATTGTCCACTAGAACTGTTGGTATCGCCTACGCCTTCAAATTAATTGCTAACGCATAAGACGAACAAAACGGTACTCAAATTTTCAAATTCGTCCTTGACACCACTTTTCCTAGTTCTAAGAAAACATCTGCTTACAAATGCATTGTAGAACGAGGAGGGGCAAGGAGATGAAAATGCAAATACGTTTCGCATTGATTTTAAACTAAAAGCCAACTATAGCAAGTGGCAAGCCTTGCCTTAGGGATTCCCCCAAAATACGATGAAAAAGTTAGAACATGTAGACGACACGTGTCACTAAAACGACTTTAGCTCTTATTAGGAATGACGAAATTCTATCGTAAGTACAGAAGACATCCCCTAGTATGGAAGTGAACGGTGGTAACAGCAAATACACGACTATCATAGAAAAAATACATATTTTGAACGAAGCCACTTAGCCCCATTAAACTTATATATTCGGGTACCTTAGGACTTGCTGACAAAGAATATGTTATGTGTTTCGCAAATAGTCCATTAATTAACAAATTATAGCCAAAATACTATAGTGGAGTTGACTGACAGCACAAGATCATATCTGCTTAATTTTTTTTATGGCATGTTTGGAAAACACTGCTTTGGGGGTAAATGAGGCCAACAAGTTAGATACGATTTGATTGGCTGTAGTAAAATGTAAGGCGAAACATTATTGGGTGACCTGGAAATACAAAAATTGTTGTTAATGGAAACGTATAGAAGGGATAGTTTTTTTCAAAGGCTCATGTAAACATGGCCTGATTGGTTAGAACGTTAGATATGGTCAAGTAGAAGCGTCGGTTCACTGCCATTTTTGAAAATAAATTCTGTGAAAATCAAGTACGTTGAGAACAGGCTAAGAATTTTCTAATAAAGGAAAAGCCTGGACAAAGGCAGATCGAAAATGTGCCAGATTCTATTGCCTAGTCATCGTTTTACTGTGTTATTTCCTTACATCTGTGGTAAGATTGATTTTCTTAATATTTTATTTAAAATAAAATTTGAATGTGAGATACTAACATACGATTATAAGTAAGTGAGTCTATGGCAGACTCAAAACAGAGTCTAGAGATTGATCCAGCATATGAAAGACTATCAGAGAGGTGTAGACCAACTAAATTATATAGGATTATCATCAGGAGCATAATACCTATCCTATGGTATGGACAACAGATTATTGCTGGAATTGCAGAGGCGTTGTAACTATTAGGGGAGAGGAGTACTGGTATACCTGGTCACATCAAAAGAAACTAGTGAAAGGGATTGTCGTAAAGAGCTGATCTTGCATGTTTGTTTGTAATGTGCCTGTCGTGGTTGTTGAGTATTAGTGTAGGCTGTTGATTACGAAGGAGGCATATCCTTCTGATTTCAGAGGTATTTGGTTGCTGTCAATAACTGGTGCCAGACTACAGTGGGCCGATATATTCATGCCACAGTCTTGCCTTTTTCGGGGACAACTGTACACCACCATCATTCTTGAAGAAGTGGGAGCTGAAGGTTGTCGTTCAGCGGAGTGTAGGAAGATTCCTACATCCTATTACCAAGTTAGGTGCATGTTTCGGCACATGATCGCTCAACAAACATTATATCAAAATAAAGGATTAGAATAGTGATATAAACATTCCATCAGTGTCCATAAAAACTTACAAACAACATGCAGAGATGATGATAGTAAACAATCAACCAGTGTATACTAGAAGTCACCTCAGTTAAACAATACAACTACACCCTTATATAATAATATATGTATTATGGACAGAAGATCCATTGTATAAATTGATTGATGTAATTAATTTCTATGATTTCACTTTGATTGTCAGTCCTGATTCCACATAAATTAGATTCAGGACAATAAATTGAAAAACCTTAACTTTTAACCACAGACTTACTAAAGATAGTCTTTTAAAGTGTAGTTTGTATGTGATTGTCGTGGCACTGTTGTGTTGTAGTAGATAATAAAATAATTTGTGTAATTGTTTATATGTTTAGTTGGTTAATGCAACCTTACACTACATTTCATAACCCTAGACACCAAACGTAGTCATCTTATAGTCTATCAAGAATAAGTCTGAATGAGATCATAGTGGTGTAAGTAGAAAGGTGCCCTGGAAATTTACTCTGGGTCCGAGTATACACGGATGGATCAGCACAGAATGCAGTAAAGAATGGAGGAGCAGGAGTGTACATAGAATACCCAAACAACACTAGGGATACGGTCAGAGTACCAACGGGGAAATTCTGTAACAACTATGATGCAGAAGTCCAGGCAATCAAGGTGGCAACTTAGAAACTACTGAACACCAATCTCGGTCCACTGCCTGTGGTATTCCTGACAGATGCAAGATCAGCACTCCAAGCACTTCAGTCCAGAAAATTGCCAGGTATACAAGCCCTACTCTCTGAACTGTGCAACCAGCGCAGGGTCGTCATGCAGTGGATACCGTCTCATTGTGGAATACCAGGAAACGAGAGAGCAGACGGACTGGCTAAAGAAGGTGCTGCAGACGAGCAACCGGATGTACCAGTTACGTACCATCAGAAGAAAAAGATGATCAAATCTATCAGAAAGCCACCAACATCAACGCAGGATGACTACCAAGCTATGAACAGATCAGAACAAATAGTCATTCTGCGCCTCAGAACAGGACACAACCGCCTCCGCAGCCACATGTATACAAAATTCAAGATTGCCAATTCAGCCATGTGTACATGTGGACAGGTACCCCAGACTGCGGAGCACGTACTTCAAGATTGCCCCGAATATGATATATTGAGGCAAACCCACTGGCCCAGAGAAACAACACTGGAAGCAAAACTATACGGACCTCTGTATGAACTACAAAAGACAGTGAAGTTTATACAAGAAACAACATTGCAGATATAGACAATATATTTCAAGCCAACGAAAGAAGAAGAAGAAGAAGAAAATGTGCCCTGTCATCTCCTTCTGAGGATGCTGATTCGGAATCTGCTTGTGTAGATAGGATTGATGGATTTCCAAATCGATTGCTAATTTTTACTTCAATTGGGAATGTTTTATTTGGTCCTAATCTTCTTCCTACACTGCTGCTAATGTCCTTATGGCTTTTAACATTATGATGCTGTCCTGGGCATGCTTTGTTTTGAGGAATGAGTGTTGGAGAAGGGGTGGGTAAGTTAAGTGGTGTAACTGGAGATTCGTGATGAATTGCTTCTCGTGGGCTGTCAGTCACCTCCCCATTTTCTTTTTCTTATTACTTGAAATAGGTAGGTGGTCTAGGTGATGAACCAACCTTGTGTTTTCTCTGCGGAGAGTCATAACTTCACGTCTCAGTGTTTCAAGCTCTGTTTTCAGTGAGCTTTCTATTTCCTGCTTGAATTTCTCAATCACGTTTTTCAGAAAACTTTCAATTATATTTTCCAGCTCCTGATAGACGTGTTTCTCTGTTCGTTGGCTTAGTTGTTCCATAACACACTCATTTGCTAATAGATAGTTTGTGGAGCATGAGTAGACATCTGCGCTATTGACAGGCACTTTTGTTTGGAAAGTAGATGTATCTGGGAGGCATGATGGGCTGGTCTCGTTCATATTAGATGGGTTATCTGAAGAATTGGGGAATACACCACTCAAAGTGTGGTTTACACTGACTTGGAAAGTAGCTGTATCTTGGAGGCAGGATGGGTTGGTCTCGTTCATATTGGGTGGGTTATCTGAAGAAGTGATGAATGCATCTTTCAAAGTGTTGTTTACGCTGACTTCAGTGGGCTGGTTGATGTGAACTTCTAGATAATTTATTGTGGGCTTTTGAGCTGTCGGTCCATTAAAGGTGGGTCATGTTGGATCAAATATGGGTGGTGTTGGATCGAAAGTGGGTGGTGTTGGATCACAGGTTGGTGGTGTTAGATCAGGGGTAAAGGTGGGTCCTGTTGGATCAAATATGGGTGGTGTTGGATCGAACGTGGGTGGTGTTGGATCACAGGTTGGTGGTGTTAGATCAGGGGTAAAGGTGGGTCCTGATGGATCAAATATGAGTGGTGTTGGATCGAAAGTGGGTGGTGTTGGATCACAGGTTGGTGGTGTTAGATCAGGGGTAGGAGGACTGGCTTCAATGGTTAGCTGAGATTTTGCGTTGGTAGACTCGTATCCTATCATTGTTGGAGAAGAAGTAGGATCAGTTACAATCATGGTTTTATCTAGAGCTGATCTTTGGAGGTGAGAAAATTCGACGTCCAACCATGTCTGTACGCACTCTGTCGCTCCTTGAGCTAAAACCTTATTTTTTGTGTGATACAGATGTATTGTGAGGAGGTCCGTGCTTATTTTATCCTCAACAATAGCGTTTAGTTGATCGCTCCGGGTTTCAGTGGAACAGCTTTTGTAGTATTCTAGGCAAGTGTGTTTGAAAATTTCGTAATGTTGACTGTTACGGTATTCAACAGAGCAACATTGACCCTTGTTCGTTTGTTTGATGATTAGATGTGGAGGGTTGTTCCAGGCATGAAGTTGTCTTTGTACCGCTTTTTCTTTGTTACGGCTCTTAGCGACTATAGAGGGACGTAATCTTCCATCTCTGCGTGGTTTTACTATTGCTGATACGACGACGCTGTTCTCCCCGCTCGCCATGATGACATTACAAGCTTGAGGGCCGACAAGCCCTGTAATTTAACATTGTCTATTGTTCCCTAGCCAGAAGGTCACCGTCAGAGTTTGGAGTGTGTAACAAATATTTAAGTAGTTTTCGATATATCGACAAATGGTGGCAGGACACAATACCGTCATTCCATACAGAAAAAACACAATATTAATACGTGAATTTAACACAATTACAATATAAACAATGTCATTGTATGTCAAACAATGCCGCCAACACAGGGATGTATAAACAATCCATTTTAATGGGAACAACTTAGAATAAATATCCAAAATGTAGAGCAAAATAAAAACACGTCCGCACAGTACGAAAGCATATAGATAGATTGGTAGCTGGTAGGTAGGTAGGTGGTAGTGGGTAGGTGGTAGTAGGTAGGTGGTAGGTGGTAGTTGGTAGGTGGTAGTTTTTAGTTGGTAGTTGGTAGGTGGTATTAGGTAGGTGGTAGTAGGTAGGTGGTAGTAATAATAAAAATAGTAATAATAATAATAATAATAATAATGGTGATCATGGAATTAGCAGTATTAGCAGTAATAAAAATAGTAACATCAGTAGTAGTAATATTAGTAGCAATAGCAGTACTAGTAGTAATATATGTAATGGTTAAGGAAAGTGACTGTACACTTCCTTCCCTGATGTAATGGTGTCATGTGATGGTATTTGAAAATCCTTATAAGAGCCTCAGACACAGAACTCTGTCTATTTACAGAAGAAACTAAAGGTAAGATTTGTATTTAGGTGAAAAGTCTCATGTAGAGTACTTTGAGAGATCGATACTTCTAATATTTTTTCAAGGCGCGGTAAATTAAGAGCAGAAGCCAAGCGATTCTTATCTCTGCCTAAGACTAGAGATCGATACTTAATACAAATACAATTAGTGCCCTGAAAAGTATATAGTTTCATAAAGCTAGCATAGCTAGTATATTTTTATCCCATAGAGGAATACATAACCATCATCATCACCACCATCATCTTTATTACCATGATTATCAACATCATTATCCTCAACACCATCATCATTAACATCCTCATCATGAACACTATCATCGTTATTACCATGATTATCAACATCATTATCCTCAACACCGTCATCATTAACATCCTCATCATTAACACTACTATCATTATCACCATTCGTGGCAACTGAAATTGTAACTGCACGCTCTGTTAGGAGCAAAAGGAGAAAGCAATGATTCACCCTGCTCCAAAACTGACATAGTCCACAATATTAATAGTAAATAGTCGTGATATGTGTGACAAAACTCCTTTGTGTATGTACTTTTGTGCCCCTCTCTCACCTATTCATCCCCTCCGGCAGTATCACTTCTTTTCTTCATTTTCTTAATCGTCCTATTATTTAGCTTTTGCTCTACATTATTTTTGCTATGACCACTCCCAGACGTATTTACGTTCCACCAGGTGAAACTGTGGTATTATCGAGGTTAATTACACCGGTCAGCGGTAATACGTTCATCTCTTTGAGTCGGTCAAGCAACCTTTGATAGGGGTAAATCTCTATTAACTCAAGCTGGTCGGGCATGATCGATTCATAGGAATCCAATATTGTCTGTCTGCGGAGTGCTCAGACGATATGAGATAATAGCTTCCGTGACCATCCCTGTATCAAGATCATTACAGATAACCTGTCTGGGGGGAGAAAATATTAGAAAGTAGCATCTGGACATCAAATAAGTTCACAGATTTGATTGTGAGTTGGCGGAAGCATTACGAAATATTAAAAGAGGTCACGGGATGGAATTTTAAAATTTAATATTTTAAAACACGCGGGGGAGAATTAAATTAAACACCCCTACCCAGATAGTGCTATAGAGCTAACAATAGGTTTGATTTAAGAGCAGGAATATACATTGACTTTCATTGGAAGTTAGTCTAAAAGTACAATCTGGGATTTCAACTGAGAAATGTGAGATATAATCTAGCGAAATAGGAGTAAAAAATCAAACTGCATCGCCACGTCAGGCAGCTATTCACCAAAGTCAGAGAAAGAAGGATCGGAAAAAGGATTCCAAAATTATACGTGACAGATCGGAAGTATTTGGGTAACTTTAAAACTTAAAAGTAAACCCGCATTTTAAAAATGAAGTCTGGATACCTAAGGAATCAGATCACCCATCATAAGAGGATTACTACAGTTTCCCAGGCCAGGTGATTCGCATAATACCCGTCTTCACTGAGTTACGCTGTGTATACTCAAGAATAATTATTCCGAGAGAATAACATTGGTGAGTGGACAGCGTGACCATGCGCCTGTTAATTTGCAGCCCACAAATGTATTTAGCAGAGTCATTTGTTTTTGTTTTGCTTAGCGGTACTAAGCTATCAGACAGATCGTGGTACTAAGGTATCAGACCGTCTGAGGAACGAAGCTATCAGACTGTGATATGTCATCATCACAAAAGAATTGACGAAACCAGGGCTGCATGACTCACTTATGTCAGTTAAGTGCTTGTACAAAGCACCAACAAACGGACATAAAAGTTTAATTTTAAATTTAAATCCTCACTTAAGTCTCAGTGAAGACAAAAATTGATTTTTCATCTAAAATTCACCATCATTCTATTTATTTAAACTTGTTAAAACTAACTGATTATTAAATTTGTTACATGTTATTTTAAAACATAACAATCAAAGTTCATTCAGTTATTATAAGTGTGAAAGCATATGTATGAGCAAGACATTCATATATATATATATATATATATATATATATATATATATATATATATATATCTATGTATATATATATATATATATATATATATATATATATATATGGAGCCGCGGTAGCATAGTGGTTAGTGCACTGGCTTCCTAGCGCAGTGGTCTATGGTTCGATCCCCAGATGAGGCGGGAATTTTTTAGGCCACAAACGGCTCCTGGGTCGACCCAGCCCCAAATGGGTACCAGAGCCACTCTGGGAAGGTTAAGGCGGCCGGCGTGATGCCAACCACATCACCCCTAGTGTGCCGACGGTCAAGATAATGTGGGCCTAATACCATATTCCCAATATGCCTCAATGGGCGTGTAACAGGTTCCTTTACCTTTATATATATATATACATCTAGACATATATTCACATCTATAGAGCTAATTCTTATAAAAAGGAATTTCGCTGGATTTACACCAACTGGGGGCTTGAACGGGCCATAACCATTAATAATAATAATAATAAATTCTTTAAGCGCCAAACACGGCGCATAAGGCAGAAACCAGTGCTCTCCAGGTTGTTCGTTGTGACGCCACTCCTCTTAGCTCTTGCACATTATTTAGGCCCAACGTTCTTCCTTCTCTTATTATTGTTCTTCTGAGTGTTTCTTTTGGTCTTCCTTTTTTCCTCTTACCCCCAGGAACCCAAGTGAGCACCTGTAGTGGTATTATGTTGTTTTGCATTCGTAGGACATGACCGATATATGACCATCGTCTTTTCCTTATATAGTTGGAGACATATTTCTGCCTAGAGTCTTCTCTTATTTGTCGATTAGTCTTGAATTCTTTCCAACTGATGTTCATGAGTTTTCTAAGACATTTGTTCTCGAATGTATTCAGCTTGTTCTCCAATGATTTTGTTATTTTCCAACTCTCACAGCCGTATGTTAACACTGAGATAACATTTGAATTAAACAGACGAAGCTTGGTATGTATATTCAATGATCGTAATTTCCAAATGTTAGATAATCTATTGAAGGCGCTAGCTGCCAAAGCACTTCTAGTATGGATTTCTCTTGTTGTGTCACCATCCTGAGTCATTTTACTGCCTAAATAATTGAAACTTTCAACTTTCTGTAGTTTTTCCCCGTTCAAGATGATATCAAAGGTCTCGTTAGAAAAGTTCATAACTTTAGTTTTAGAAGCATTTATTTGGAGACCTATTTTAACCGAGAGATGACAAAAATTATTTACAGTTTCTTGGGATTGTCTGGGTGCTGAACTTAAGAATGCTAAATCATCTGCGAAATCCAGGTCCCCCAGGAATTTTCAATTTGTCCATTTTATACCTAATTGTTCATTGTGGGTATAGTTTCTCATAACCCAATCAATAGCTATTCCAAAAAGTAGTGGTGACATAATACAGCCTTGTTTCACCCTTGTTTCACCATAACCATTGCTTAAATCTTTATAAAAGGCGGCGGACCTATAATAAGTTAACAATTGCTCAGCCAATGCTGCATTGTTCTTGACTTCGGAAATATCTTATGAACACAACCTTAGGATAGAAGCGTCATTATCCTTCTATCTAGAACTCTGCCAAGAGTAATCTTGTGTGAAGGTAGACACCTTTGACGACCCAATTTAGATACTCTTGAGTTTTGGCAACTGGTGGACCACTACTGCAGAGTTAATGGGAGGCAATCCGTGACATTGTGAAATTTTAGTTAAAGATGGTGGTCAGGAGAGAGGGCAGAATCTGATGATGCTCTTTAGAAGAACTTGCAGAAAAGGAAAAAGTCGATGGCGCGTGTGACCGCATCGCGAGCACTTTCCTAGGTCGCGACGAGGGCCTAATTACCTTATTTGCGCGTGATATATGGTTTGGGTTAGGTGAGGGGCGGATATGATATCAACAAAATGATACGCGCGCTGATGATTTATCGGCAGAATCTTTTCATCGAATGTATTTGTTATGGTAATGAGTTAGACGAACAACACCGTGAATTACACAGCAATGAAACTCGAAACAATGGGCGTTGTATTGATAATAATGTTGATGATCATAAAAACGAACCATTTTAATGATCATCAACTTTATTAACAAAACAGCGCCCATCGATTTACCTTTACAACCACGTCAGATGCTGACGGAGACGAGAACAATGATAATTTTCACTTGTTTTTCTCACTTTGAAATATTTTTGATATTACCCGAACTTTGGTTCTTGATATGAAATATTACGCTTTATAAGCTATATGCTGAACCCAAAAACTATAGGCTTTCATAAATGGGTGTTTGTGTAGAATAGAAGGATTGAAATGGTGTGACAAGATGACTGTTGTGGAACTGATGACAAGATCACTGTTGTGGAACTAATGACAAGATCACTATTGTGGAACTAATGACAAGATCACTGTTGTGGAACTGATGACAAGATGACTGCTGTGGAACTGATGACAAGATGACTGTTGTGGAACTGATGACAAGATCACTGTTGTGGAGCTGATGACAAGATGACTGTTGTGGAACTAATGACAAGATCACTGTTGTGGAACTGATGACAAGATGACTGCTGTGGAACTGATGACAAGATGACTGTTGTGGAACTGATGACAAGATCACTGTTGTGGAGCTGATGACAAGATGACTGTTGTGGAACTGATGACAAGATCACTGTTGTGGAACTAATGACAAGATCACTATTGTGGAACTGATGACAAGATGACTGTTAAGGAACTGATGACAAGATCACTGTTGTGGAACTGATGACAAGATCACTGTTGTGGAACTGATGACAAGATGACTGTTGTGGAACTGATAACAAGATCACTGTTGTGGAACTGATGACAAGATGACTCTTGTGGAACTGATGACAAGATCACTGTTGTGGAACTAATGACAAGATCACTGTTGTGGAACTGATGACAAGATGACTTTTGTGGAACTGATGACAAGATGACTGTTGTGGAACTGATGACAAGATCACTGTTGTGGAACTAATGACAAGATGACTGTTGTGGAACTGATGACAAGATCACTGTTGTGGAACTGATGACAAGATCACTACTGTTGTGGAACTGATGACAAGAACCAGACAAGAGCCAGAGGAGCAAATGATGTGAAGAAGACGCTGGAGATGGATATGACACACATAGAGAAAAACCTGTTGATATCTTTACAAGGCAGTGTTTGTTCTGGCATCCACAGGGTAAGAGAGGCAGAGGAAGACCAGAGAACACGTGGAGAAGAGAACTGGAGACAGGCATGATAGGGATGAAGAAGATATGTAAAGACTTTGAGCAGATGGCACAGGACAGGAAGACTTGGTATAAGTTTGTTGATGGCCTATGTCACATGACAGGAAGACTTGGTATAAGTTTGTTGATGGTCTATGTCACATGACAGGAAGACTTGGTATAAGTTTGTTGAAGGCCTATGTCACATGACAGGAAGACTTGGTATAAGTTTGTTGAAGGCTTAGCTCCTTTGGAAGTTGAAAGAGGAAAGAAAAAGAAGTTGTATGCAGCT
>JAMPIV010006167.1:0-23978 GCA_024509875.1 Oreohelix idahoensis | reverse complement strand
CTCTTTCCAAAGGCTCTACACCTCACGGTAGAAGGGGAACGACTAAGTAAGTAAGTAAGTCCTTCAAAGATTGTCTAATGTTGTCCTCCCAGCGGACTCTGGGTCGTCCTCGGGGTCTGGATCCTTGGCTCTTTGTTTCCCATGCTTGTCATGGTAGCCGATCTTCTCCCATTCTGCAGACATGGCCAAACCATCTTAGTTGGGACTGTTCTACTTGGGCCTGCAGGGGGTGGCATTTTAGGCCTTGACGTATCGTCTGGTTGCGTACCATGTCTCTTCTTGTTACTTCAACCACCTTCCTCAGATACCTCATTTCTGAGGTTTGGATCTGGCTTTTATGGGTTGTAGTCATTGCCCATGACTCGCATCCATATGTCAAGACTGGGACATAGGTGGAGCGGTATACAGCCATCTTTGTTTTCTTACCAACCTCTCTCTTGCTGAGGAATCCTCGATTTATGGCCTGAAAAAGTCTCCCAGCTGCTGCTTTTCGAGTGGCCTACTCTTCTTTGATGCCTCCCTTTCGGTCTATAATAGCTCCGAGGTATTTAAAGTGGTCGACCTGCTCCAGGACCTGTTCTCCCAGCTTAATCTGATGTCTTCTTTCTTCTCGTGATATCACCATGGATTTTGTTTTAGAGCTGCTTATGACCATCCCTCTCTTCTCCAGCTCTTCCTTCCAGACTTGCAGGTTGGATTGGAGATGTGCCTCTGATTTAGCAATCAGGGCAACATCATCAGCAAATGCCAGCTCTGAAATATAGACCTGTCTCATCTTCCAGTACCCCACTGAATACTTTCTTGTTCTCTCCTTATTTGCCTTGATGACATCGTCCATAAGGAGTATGAAGAGGTAAGGTGATAGGATATCACCTTGTCTTACACCAGTGGTGGTCCTGAACTCTTCTGACTTATGGTTTGCTGTCCTCACATAATTTCTGCAAGACTTGTAGAAGCTCTGTATATCATGAATCAGAGGTGCTGGAATATTCTTCCTTGCCAAACAGTCCCAAAGTTTGCTCCAAGGGACCCTGTCAAACGCCTTTTCCAGATCTATGAAACAAAGATGGATCTCACTCTTATACTCAAGGGCCTTTTCACTCAGCTGTCTGAGTGTGAAGATTAGGTCTTGAGTACTTCGGTTTGCTCGGAATCCGCACTGGACCTCATCCAATTGTGGCTCAGCTAGGCGTCGGAGTCTCTGCTCTAGGATTCTAGAGTAGATTTTACCAGGGACACTGAGAAGGGATATGCCTCTATGGTTTCCACATTGTCGATTGTCACCCTTTTTGAAAATTGGTGTTATGATGGCAATCTCCCAATCCTTTGGTATGGTCTTGTTGCACCATGCTGCCTGTAGGACCTTTAAGAGTAATAGGTCGCTGATGCTCCCATGTACTTAACCATTTCTGGTGTTATACCATCATGCCCTGCTGCTTTGTGCTAGTGGTTATCATTTCTGTTGCTTCACCATGCTCACCATCCAGGAGTTCTGAGAAATATTCTTTCCATTACTTCCTTCAGGGCAGTAAGCAATTTGCCTTGCTTGTCCTTTATAAATTTGAGAGGGCATTGTTTTTTCCTTCCTCATGTTCTTTAGGGTCTTATAGAACAATTTCTGGTTTTCTTGTGCATCTTTTTCTAGCTTTTCTCCAAATTCTTCCCAGGACTTCTGTTTTGCTGCTAGCACTTTGTTCTTTGCTTCTGTTCTGAGTAACACATATTCTCTATATTTTTCCATTTGTCCTGTTGTGTTTTTAGCTCCTAAGTATTGTTTCCATGCCATTTTCTTCTCTCTTATTTTCTCTTTGACTTCCTCTGTCCACCAAGGTGTCCTCTTTCTCTGGTTCCCAAGTCAGACTTCACCGCATGCTTCTGCAGCAGCTGTCTTTATGATATCCTTGAATTTATTCCAGAGGGTTTCCAAGTCATCAGGTCGTTCTTCTGTGTTGCTCACTGCTGTAGCAATAAGCCCCTGATATCTGGTCTTAATTTCTCGCTCTCTCAGCTTGTAGGTCCTAATGCTCATTTCTCCTGCTCGTTTACTTGGTTTCTTGCGTGATGTTGGGCAGTTCCTAGGCTGAGCAACTCTTTCAGTTGTTCGTTTGATTGTTAGCAGGTAGTGATCACTTCCAATCTCTGGCCCCCTCCAGACTCTTGCATCTCGGACATATCTGAATGAGCTTCTCCGAACAATGGCATAGTCGATCACTGACTTCTCATTCTTGGTTGGTTCACATCTAGTGTATGCATGTATGCGCTTATGGGGGAACTTTGTGTTTGTAATGATCAGATTCTGCTCACTGCAGAATCTAAGGAGTCGCTTTCCATTGTCATTGAGAGTATCTTCTCCATATCTTCCGATAACGCCACCCCATCTAGCATGGTCATTTCCAACTCTGGCATTAAAATCTCCGAGCATGATAACTTCATCTAGGCAGTCATCCACTGTCCTTTGAAGCAGCTCAAAGAATTCCTCCTTGACCTCTGCTCTCTCATCCTCATTTGGCCCATACACTATGACCGGGTTGACTATGGTTTCTCCTTCTTTTAGTTTTACAACCATAATGCGCTCTGAGACAAAGTTCCATCCCTTGATACTATCTTTTTGATTTTGGGCCACAATGCAACCCACGCCCCCTTTAGCTCTTTCAGATATGGGTACACCACTGTAGAGCAACGTGTTGCCATCGAGATCCATGACTCCTTGTCCTTTTTTCTTCGTTTCCGTTATAGCCAGGATTTCTAGTTTTGCTTTCCTCATCTCTTCCACCAGCTCCTCTTCCTTCCCATTTATACTTCTTGTGTTCCAAGTTCCATAAGTCGTAGTCCGTTCCAGTTCGTCGCCTTTAGAATCAGTCCGTTTTTCTCTCTTGTATTTCTCGTAATCATAGTTTAAGACAAACAGGTGATTGGCCTGTTGTGCCTTTGCATGGTGGAGGGGCTGCCTCCTTACGGCCTCCATGCAGGCCGCCCTCCTCCTTTTTCATCCGGGCTTGGGACCGGCATGGGCGGAGTTCTAAGTAAGTAAGTAGTATTAATCAGGTAAGACAAGCATCCACTTGTCTTATTGCTACACTAAGGACGAGAGTGAAGATAATCCAAACATGTGGTGAAGTTGTCAGACTTAAAGCATTACCTGAGAGTAAGATCATAAATCTGCTAGAAAAATTGATTGACAAAAGATCAGTTGTACAAATAAAGAAAGCACAATATGGCATAATAATTACAGTGATAAATACTGAAAAGGTATCAGCTCTACTAAAAGACCTTGAAAAACAACCTGTTTCTTTAGATTTGGCACATACTGTTAAGGTCAAGCTAGAAATTGTCAAAGAAACAAGGAAATGTGTCATCAAAGGTATAGACATGCTACTGACTGAAGAAGAATTTCTAAATAGGCTGAGAGCAGACAATACTCAATACAAAATTAATAAAATTGAACGAATATTAAGAAGATTGGTAAATTCAACTGTAGTTATTACACTGGAAAGGCAGGAAATTCCTACACACTTGTACAATGGCAGTTGGAAAATTCCTACATAAATTTACATTCCCCTAGTAATCCAGTGTTCCAACTGTCAGAAATTTAGCCATACAAAAAGCTTGTGTAGAAATACTTCAAAATGCAGATATTGTACAGGGGACCACAGCTATGGCAAATGCAAACTAGTGAAGGAAGATAATGATTATAAAACAACAAATGAAAACAGGAAATGTGCAAATTGTCTAGGAAATCTTAGTTCACATTTCCTAGGATCCCCCAACAGACCAAACTTGCACAGATAAAATCCATAAAAACAACACACATTTAAAGTGGTCATCCAGCAACAAAAATCTTCTAACATAAAATCTTCAAATCAGTCCACAACAATCCAAAATAAATGCTAAAAATGTTGAAATAACACAGAAAAGCAAAGAAATAATGACAAAAGAAAGGAACCTATCAAAACAGAGAGTACTACCTGAAAAACAAGTACCAGAAGATTCAGGAAGACAGGCAGAAGAAACCTTATGTCCGTGAAAAACATTCAACAACAGGTTGCTAAGGATGCTGCTAAATTAGCTGAACTGAAAGAAGAAAATGAGGATTTACTAAAGAGGATTGAGACAGAAAAACAAATCGTAAGCAGTAGCAAAAAGCAAAAAACAAGAAGGTGAAAAACAGACACAAGCAGGCAAGTAGAAGGAAAATATGGAAATCTCAATTAAAGATTGCCAACATGTTATTGATTCCATAACCAACATAGTGAAAACATGTCTACAGAAAATTCAAACTGAACTACAAACCCACACAAGCAATATGCTACTGTTTAAGTGGTAATATAAATGATAGGGATCTTGCAGAAGTAAAGAAGAGATTAAGCGATAAATCTATTGTAATGGGAGATTTCAATGCTCAACACACACCTTGGGGAGGTAATTTGATAGACAAATCAGGAAAAATACTTTTAGATTTCATCGAAAACAATGAATTAATCATACTAAATGATGGTTCAATAACAAGAATTAATCCTTGTATGAATCAACAAGACACAGCAATTGATATCAGCATCTTAACACTCAATCTTGCCAGTACAAAATGGGAAATTATTGAGGATACAAACTCAGATCATCTGCCAACTGAAATGATAACAGCTGACATTACAAGTCAAACAAGATGATAGAGAAATCAATATTTCACTATAATAATGCAAACTGGATTGCTTTCCAAAATAAAATGGAAGAATTATCAATTACTGATATAGAAAATGAAAATGTAGATATATTTGCAGATAACCTAACAAGAGAAATTTTAAAAATAGCTGTTAAACATATACCAAACTCTAATATGCCACAGCATCTAATCCTCACCACATTAGGAATAAAAAGTGAATGCACAGTGGAATAAAAACCCAGTACCATGGTTGACAATAAAATGTACAGAAATATAAAAACAAAGAAAACAAGCCCTTCAAAGATATAGAAAACGTAGAACAGAAGAGAATCTAGAAGAAAATAAAAAGTGAATCAAACAAAATAATACTCAAAGCAAAAGAGAATCACTGGAAAACACACTTATATCAGATGTGTGGAATAAATTAAAAGATATAAAAGGCAGAACAAGACAAATGCTAATACTTACTTTTAAAGAACCCAGAAAGAGCAGATACTGACAAGCAAAAAGCTAATGTACAGGCCAGAAACGACCATAATGTTAGTTCCATGAAAATGCTAGGTCAGAATGAAAGCACTAGAAGAAAAAAACTCACTACAAAACTCAGTGAAAAAGTAAGTGAGAATACAGATGAGTTATCATATTTAAATGCATATATTACAATGGAGGAAGTGGAAAATGTAATAAGAGAAAGGTCATGGATGGGGTGTAAGCACCAAGACAATGATCATGTTCTATAAATCTTTCATTAGAGGCAAAATTAATTATGGAAGCATAGTATGACTCTGCAGCACGCAGTCACAAGATTAATGAGATAAAATGCAGCACCAAGCATTATGTACAATTGCAGGTGAATCAGATCAACATCGAGGAGTGCTCTGGAGGTGGCCTTAGGAGTCCTCCCTTTAAAACTTCAGAGACAAGAGGCAAGATTAAATTATATGACTAAAATAATGTTGGACAATCCAGCTATTACAGCATTTACTAGGTATCACTTAAGCAACCAAACAGAACAGGTTCATGAATACCTGTAGATATCCGACAGGTTGTAAATGCATGGAAGAACTAGTATAATTGGATGCCCTAAATGCATCAATTAATAACAGTAGTAAGTACAAGCCGGTGGTACCACCATGGGAGCTAAATAAACCAGATACAGACTACCATCTGGCATACATAATTAATAAAACAAGTGAT
Source organism: Oreohelix idahoensis (assembly GCA_024509875.1). Taxonomy (NCBI): domain Eukaryota; kingdom Metazoa; phylum Mollusca; class Gastropoda; order Stylommatophora; family Oreohelicidae; genus Oreohelix; species Oreohelix idahoensis. The sequence goes on along the minus strand of JAMPIV010006167.1, from coordinate 18,124 downwards.
ATGGCTACTATCAAAAACAAAGCCAGGAAATATATTCAACAAATATTATACAACAGTATTACAGTGTACACAGATGTATCTAAGGGAGATGATAACAAACTGGAAATAGGACTTTATGTTCCCATGTGGCAAATGGTGAAAGGATATAGTGTAACAGAAAATACATATACTTTCACGGCAGGAATGGTTGCAATTCTGAAAGCTCTGGAAATCCTCCTCATAAATTGACAATATTGACAGACTCACTTTCTGCTATTCAAGCTATAAGAAACTTACGAGAATTCTGTAGACCTGATATAGCAGAAGAGATATTACTGGCAAACACATACCTATGTTCCAGAAGATGTTCTATTTTAATAGCTTAGATACCTTCACATGCTGGCATAGAAGGAAATGAAAAGGCGGATAAAGAAGCTAAGAAAAGTAGAAATATTAGAAACCAAATAAATGTGGGGATGAGTAAAACAGAGATCAAAAGCTTAATTAAAAGAATAATAACTGAGGAACGGACAGCAGAGTGGGATGGAAGTCTGAAGGGCAGACATGCATATAAATTATTCAAGGCTCCAACAAGAACATGTCAAGTATCTAGAGAACTAAAAATTCCTAGCAATAAGAAACTTCTTAGACTGCAACTTGGAATGGGCTATTTTAGAATAGAAGAACCTTACTGTGCAGAGTGTCTAGAAACAAATAATATAGAGCAATTTTAGATTATATTCAGGCATGTAATTCATCCATAACTGTGGAACAGGTGCTGAGAATAGATATGAATAGAGAATTGCACAATATAGTTAAACAGTTTATAACAAGAACTAAAATTAATATATAAGGATCACTGATGGTGTGAGGAAAAGGGGTAGTCTGATGGGGTGCTTGTATGGCTGATAGCAGATAATTGGTGGATTTGATGTAATCTCTGACACCCCCGGACTTTCTCACCCCTTTTCACCTTGTTAACAACAGGGCAGTTATGAGAGACATCATTTCAGTTTGTTTTTTTAATTCGTTTGTTTTTTTTAAATATTTTAATTGTTTGGTTGTTTCTTGGAAAGGGGAGGTCACACACAAAGACGTTCACACAAATTTAGGTTTGATTTACTCTATTTGGACTGAGTGGAGGGGGAAGAAGGTACTATATTTGGATATTGGAAATCTGACTTTATTTTCTTGAATTAGTACACCATATATCCTAATTATAACCCATCAACCCAAAAAAAATAATAGAAAAAATATTTTAAAAGTTGTTCACTAGTGTAAAAATTATCAAAAATATAACCTTGATTAATATGAGACTTTATTAGTCTGATAACTGCATCATAAGCCAAGGCAAATGGGGAACCTTGGGTATCCTTGCCAAGGTAACTTTAAAATCATATGTATGTACTGTTTTAGATTCAGCAAGGATCCGTAATTTCCTTCCCCATTTAGATGGCTTATCTCTAAAATACTGCCTAAATAGAAGACAATAGAAATGGCAAACAGAGGGCTACAGATCATAGACCAAAGCAGACTTCTAGGAAAGTTCAAACTGTGGTGCCTCCAGTTCATGTTGATACCTAAATTGCTGTAGCCACTGCTCATATATGAAATAAGCACCAGTACAGTGGAAGCTATAGAGCAGAAGGTCAACAAGTTCATGAGGAAATGGCTAGGGTACCACCAGGTCTGTCAAACGTAGCACTGTACTGCAAAGAGTCAAAACTTGCACTTCCCTTCCAGTCAGTTGTTGAAGAGTACAAAGTGGGAAACGCAAGACTCATAATGATGCTGCACGAGTCAGCAGATGACGTGGTTAAGTCTATTCAGCCCACATTGAAAACGGGAAGGAAGAGGAAAGTGGAAAAAGCTGTTGATGCTGCTCAAGAGTCGCTCAAGCTAAGGGAGGTAATGGCATACACACAGACAAATAGATGGGGATTTGGCCATGGAGACATCCGTTGGTGATCCAAGCATCAAGCGGGAGCACAGAGACATGGTAGTTCAGGAGATACAAGGAGCTGAGAATGATGAGGCTGCAAAAAGCGGTGCAGCAGGTCCAACAAGGCCAATGGACTACATGGTAAAGAGCCCTGCAAAGGTCCTTGACATGGAATGATATATGGCATATGGCACCCCTTAGGCTCAGCTTCATTGTTAGATCAATGTATGACCTCCTGCCATTGGCCACAAACCTTGTGAGATGGGGAAAGTCGGATTATGAGCAGTGCCCCCTGTGCCAGGAGAGGCAGAGACTTGAACATGTGCTCTCATCTTGCAAGGTGTCATTGGGGCAAGGGCGATACACACGGTGCCACAACAAAGTGCTAAGTGAGCTGGCTGCAACAATAGACATGGTAAGGATGAAGGCGAATAGCAAAGTCAGGCCGAGCACTGCAAATACATACTTTCTGAGAGCAGGAAAGTCAGCACACCCCAAACTGAGTACGTCAGGTTGCAGTTTACCATCTCTGCTTGACAGTGCAAATGACCGGGAGATGGCGGTAGACCTACCTGGACGAGAGGAATATCCAGAGAGCATCAGAAAGTCTCAGAGATAGCCGGATATAGTGCTGCATTCTTCATCATCGCATCAAGTTATAATGATTGAACTGACCGTACCATTTGAATCTTCCTCATGAATTTGGCCATTAAAATCTGTATTATTCTGCTTCAATGCATCTACCAACAATTTCTTAGAATTTTCTAGCTCCAATTGTAAGGACGTGAAGTTTGTATTGGTAACCTCGGCCTGTAATGTAAGAGTCCTTACTCTCTCGTTTAAATTATCAATCACTAGCTCCTTATCTTCCAGCAGTTCAGACAATTCCTCTATTTTGCTCTCTTCAGCAATATCATACAAAAAATTCATCCTTCCCGTGTCATTTCCTTGTTCGTACTTCATTCGTTTCTCATAATCATTATCACAAAGAATAGCGTTACGAATGCTATTCATTATAGAACAACGATGGATGTGTACGTGACGTTCCACAAACGTACAAAATATTCCACCCAGTAAGTCCGCTCGGAATCTTGTAACTTATTCTGCACATCTACTAAATCAGATTGCAAGTTATGTTGGTCCAATGCAAATATTCTTTTAGTTTCTTCTGATTCTTCAATACGTTTTTCTTCAGCTTCAAGTTCTTCCATAATCAGTGTTTTTCTCCCAAGTTCCACTAAATTTCTAATAGCCAACCCATTTATGGCAAATGATTTTAACTCGTCACCATACATACCCCACCTTTGTCCCCTCTGCACATATTCCATTAAAGTAGGCATGATGAATATATATATGTGGATCCCTTAGGCCATCAAATAGAAAGGAAATTATCCAAATAACTCTCTTAGTAGATAAGCACTCTTCCAAGACTCAAAAAAAAAAATATGCTGAAATCAAATGTAGGTAGAGACATCAGAAAGTCTAGAAAATGTGTACACAAAAACAAAATGGAGTCTACATATGACGTCACAATTCCTACGTCATAGTTTTGTGTGTAACACTAAAAGGAATGTTTTCAAGTGATTTCTAATATATTAATCTATTTAGGAGTCATATTAAGGGCTTTCGCTTGTTTAGTGAAATAATCTAGTGAATACATTATGCTTTATAAGTAGTCACAATACTCTTGATTTCTAAATATGATAATTAATTAATGTAAATTAATTAACCTTGTTAATACACCGAGTGGTCTTCGTTCCTGTCCTAGAACGGTATATCATACTCATATAATTGTCAAATATATTAATAATCAATAAATTAATTTATGTAATGAAATGTTATGAACAGACAAAAGCCATAGACAATAGCAACAACAATGACAAAACGAGATAATCAAAGACAATTGCAAACAGTCGCAGAAATCCAATAAAATAAAAATGTGAAACTAAAATAGAATGTCGTAAAGAGTTACGATGATAACTGCGATCAAATACTAAACAATACAATTGACAAGACAGTGTAAAAACATGTTTTGTAAAAAACTGAACGAAAGTCAGGTGAGAAGGACGCATAATACAAACAAGATACATTATAAAACTAAGGTACGAGTAAAAATAACTGTGAAAACAACAATTAAAACTTGACGGAACAGCTAAACAAATACTATCATAAGAAGCAAGTAGCGATCGGAACTACAGCAAGGTTTCTAGCCTTGAACCGGAATTATCGCTCAATTGAAACTTATAAATCAAACCCTATAGAACATCTGACAAAGAGCCCGAATCGGCTTCGAGATGAATCTCGTTTGTCAGATCGACCTCCCTACCGCCCACGACGGATATACAACATAGAACATGCAACATAAAAAGTATATTGGTGGACATAGAAGAAAATAGGCACAGCCAAACACAATACAGCAATAAACGATACCACGTTTATACTTATCTCGGCTGATCAAACGAAAAAATGTGCCTCGTCTTCGTATATGTACGTTTGAGATTTTGAAATACTTCGCCTTGAGTATATGAGTAAAGCTCGCACGTGATGAGGACTAAAGGATGATGTCCAACGTAGTTAGTCTCTGGAGAACTTGATGTTGAGGTTCACTGATGACCTTGACCTTCTGCTAACCGTCGTGTTGATTCCATGATGAAGACACGGGTCTTTCTGTATAACGATTCTTGAAAATTTATTGAGTACGTTCCCTTTGAAGCTTGTCCAAAACACACTGTGCCGCCAATTACTGTTAGACCGTTTTCTTCTGGGGTCTACAGATGACTGTTTGATCGTGCTACTAAAACGCGAATGCAAAATGAACTGTCAAATTAGTTCAACAGGTAATGGAGTATAACGTCAGGCATGTCAATCAAGGCCTGACAGGAACTGAAGTAAACTGTAAGGTGGATGGTACAGTTTAACATATTTTATTTGACGGTATAAGTTCAACAATACGAGACAATGTTCTTGACGGATAACATCAACATGGAGGCATAGTAATGATGTTCATGACGAAAATTATATACATCTATGATGGTGGTTAGGTATTGCGGCAGATCCCTTTCAAACATCTTCCTTACATTCAATTAATAAGAATCCAAGAATGTTCATGTTATGATTGAACAGTAATAACAATGTCCGTTGACCTTGTCTGAGGACATCCAACTAAGTGCGGATTCTCATACCACCGAATCCCGCATTCATCTAACAAAAGACTGTCTTGATCCAAGACTTCAATACTTACAACGTAAGTTCAAAATATAATAACAATGGCGTAGATATGAAGATACATCTGGGTTAGTACTTTGGGTTTTAACTAACCTCTCCACAAACTCATGCCACGACTTTGGCACGGGCACAACGGCATTTTTAATATAAATTATAAACTCCAATAACTTGATTCCCTCGTAGGAATTCTTCGTCTACGATAGATTATAGAGGCTCATAGCTCCTTTCGTCCATTCTAGGAATATCATAACAAGATGATATTCCCGCTAGATTCTCTCAAAGAGTCGCCTAAAATTACAGGTTTGAATATGCTAATCATACAATACGACGGGGCGACAACTTACATATTACTCCCAATATTGGCTTCGACCTGAAGACCAATATTGTAACAAACGAATGGCTTCCACAGACTTGCCATGATAAACGAAATATTCCACGGACATATCGTCCGGACTGCCCCTTTCAGATGATGACGTAGGACTCCCTTCTCAAACTAGGTTAAAGTGCGTACCGAGTAACACATACTCTACATTGTGCACGTCAGTGCGTGAGCAAATCGAAAGCACAAATAATATAACTATATCACTACTGGTGCGTACATTGCGTACATTGGCAGGACAGAACAGACCAAAAAGAAAAAATGACCTGCATACAGTCAACCAGGGCAAAGACAAAGAATTATGTTTGGGGATCTTAGAATTGGTAACCACAGAATACAAATACTCAAACAAAATAGCAGTTGCCAGCATTACACTGTACACAATTTTCATTTGATGAATGTTTTTAATTTCATGCTGACCTCATAAGGATTTAGAAAAAAAAAATCAGAAATATTCAATGAAATGAACATGGTGAAGCATTATACAAGGTAATAAAATTCAAGGGCATTGCAGACATGAAAATAAAGGAACAAAGAACACCTGGAAAGACACTGGAAGGCTTGGAACACGTTTGTTGCTGGCCTCTGTGTAGGGAGATGAAGGGTAATGATGACTGACATTCACAGACACAAAAAAGTGAGTGAATTTTTCACATGCATGTAAATTTATTTTTAAAACTGGTGATCTTGCTTTAATTCTTCATATTGTTCATTTGTTTGTCCAAAATATTTTCTAGGACTTTCACTCAAAAAGTAAAGGTTCTCTATGACTATTTCACAAAGTTTCATCACACATGTGCTAACATCAATACATGATAAAAGTACATTTGATGGTGTTTGGCTTGGCACTTTGTATACTCTTCAAGCATTTACTTTAACATTAATAGCAAGGGTCAAAATGATTGTAGTAAAGTAGGTCGCTATTATGAGTTATTTGCCCATAGCACATGATCCCCTTTGATCAGAGCTGCTTATTACGAGTCATTTTTGGCTCTCTTTCTTTCATCAATGAGTCTGGCACCCTATTTCTGTTCACAAGCAATTAAAGACTGGCAGAACTGAAGTTTGCAGCCTGATCATCATTTATGGATCACCTATTTGCAAAAACAAATATATAAAAAAATACTTATACGTGGCCACAGATACTTACAATTGTGACTTGATCTTCTGAAGAGATACAGACAGAGAAAAAGAGAGAGATGGAGCGAGACCAAAAAACACATGGAGAAGGGAACTGAAGACAGATATGAAAGAGATAAAAAAAAAGGTACGATAAGAAACTGAACTGATGACCCAGGACATAAAGGCTTGGCTTACATTTGTTGCTCCTAAGGGAACTAAAGGGTAATGATGATCATCAGTGTGACAACAACAACAAGTGGTACCTAACATAAAATATTGATAGCATTATTCTTTTGAATGAAACAATTCAAGCAACTATAGAAACACTACACCACAAACATCACAGTTATATGGCTTCCTTTCTGTATGTCTGAATATGTTTGTTCTTAGTTAAACAGGAAAAGACTGTTGAGGATTGTTTCATGTTTACAGGCATTTGGATTTGACGTCGATCCGAATGGCTGTATCATGGAACACCTCAAACGAATAGAGATATATCTCATCGACCGATGTCGATGATTGTTGCATGTGTGCAGGCATTTGAGTTTGGCCAACTCGAATTGCTGCACCATGGAACATCGCAATTGAATATATATTAACGACATAGTATGCATATCTCTATGCATGACGCGTATGTCTTGGTAACGTCATTCGACTTGTGGGTTTTGACCCGAACGGCAGTGTGTTTCAGAAGTGTGGCCATTGCCACTTATATTGTGTGGTATAACCACTTTAAAAGTGTGTGGTGTTGTCCACTTATTAGTTGTTTGGCTGGAAAGCCAATTGAGCAGTGTATTTCGTGAATCAAACGTAAGTCGTCTTGTTACTAACGCAGTTTGCATATTTATGGCAGATTAGCCTGGCGTGGTATGCCAAAGGAACATTATGGTACTAGCAATAGTGTAAGACTAGTATAGATGGATATTATATAGCTAGCGGCAAGCGTAAGCCTATTGTAACGGATATTAGACGACTAGCAGTACGTAAGCCTAGCGTAAGAAGTGTATTGCAAAACTAGCAGGATAATTAAGTCTAGTGCAAAAGGCTATTGTGAAACTAGCGACGGGAGTAAGTCTAGTTAGCCTCTGAATTTATGCCAACGGACATTGGCCGTTAAAAGGAACTGACCTCTAACCAGAACTCTAGATAGAGATTGATGAACATGTGTTAATGAAGTAACGAGAACTCTTGCAGAACGTACATAAATGTGATGTGACTTTTGTTCCCATGTAGTTGGTGTCTGCTCATGGAATGAAATTATTAATTAAATATTTTGAGTCGTCAAAATCACGGTCTTATCAACTGACATATTCGGAGTTGAGATAAATGCTGTTTATATTCAACTAATCATGACCAGTGATAATTAATGTCTTAACACGCTGCATGTCACACTGCTAATATAATAAATAAGACAAGAGACTAATACAGGTCAGTCAATGGTCGAATATTTAATATGAAACATGTTCAGCAAATAAGGTATCACACGGGTTAAAGCAGACAATATCGATACCAACGAACAGTATTACGGAATCCTATAAAAGTGATATAAGAACCCGAAGGACTTCGACTCTAGAAACAGAATACGCATATAACAACTTGGTCATCCTCAAATACTAGGAGTCGGGCCGCGACCATAACATACTGGTGTCAGAAAGTGTCTGGATTTCGTGAATTTCTTCAAGTATCGAAGAAAGTAAAATTGATGATGAACGTTTTGAAGGCAAAATCATTCATTCAAGCCAAACTGGCAACTGAAATGCGCATGTCAGTATATGACGTCACTATATTGATGCCGTCACCGTTAGCAGACAACATTGCCTGAGAGAATCCTAATTTTCTTCCACCACAAGAGACTGATCCATACAGATAGAACGGTAATCTTCCACTCGAGAACCTGAACCAGTGGAGAATGTATTTCTTCATTAAAACCATCTGAGGCTGCGACGCAGATCGTTTGAAGAAGCTACTTTCGAAGACCAGCAATACTTTCAAACGGTTCCTCTACTGCGAAGGTCAAGGTCTACTATCAATGGACTTCAGCTGTTCAACACTTGCGTGGACATAGGAGTACATTTACATACACTCATGTATTTCTCAGAGGGACAGCTAAACAGATAAGTTCTTGATTTTTACTTAGGCGCTTGAACATTATCATACTGTCCTTGAATTAGCTTTGGGCTACAGTTCATCATCACTTTGCTTACTTTTCTACTCATCATCTGTGTTTCCCCCATTCATGTTTATCCGTATATTTGTATATTCGTCGTGTTTAATATTGGCTGGAATTTTCCCAGGAAAACTTCTGTGAATGTTAACTTCTATTAGATTTGCATGCTTATATTCGCTGACTGAGGATCTGACTGATTATATTTTTTCTTTTGAGTCAGGATATAAATGTTTCTTCAGTTCGCAATATAACCATATTTTGTGTACTTAGCAGTTTCGTCATGTAAATTACGTCATCTTTATTTGCGTAACCTCATTTCAGTATTGTTGACAATTGTTTTCGTGTGTGATCTAAAACTTCTTTGTCTACACGTTAGTTTAAGACGACTTGTCTTGTTATATTTTTTGTGATGTAAATTCTTTTCTTTCTTTTACTGATTACTTTGTATAAGTCTCCCTTATTTACTTTATAAGTGTAAATTGTTGTCGCATAACTGAGAAACCATTTCATTGTAACTCATTTGATTGTTTTCACTGTCTTTGTCACATGTTCTTGGAACTTGTTTGTTATTGATTAATATATTTATGTACATATTATAGTGAGTTCTATATCCTGGTGTATATTATAGACTATTGAAGGTACTCAGAAACCTCGTATCATGTCTACACTACAGGAATTCATTGATATTGGAAAAAGTTATGGAAAATCAGGAACGGAACTACAAAGTTTTGCAGATACGAAATATGATGAATATTTATCGCGTCTGGAAAGAATTGAACAGCGCGAGGCGACTAAACGAGCTGAGGAGCTTAGGAAGTTTGAATTAACCCAACAGAGGGAAATGAAGGAAAGAGAATTAACCCAAGAGAGGGAACTGAAAGAAAAAGAATTAGCTCAACAAGAAAAAGACAGAGAATTCAAGAGGGATAAAATAGCTCAACAAGAAAAAGACAGAGAATTAGAGAAGGAGAAAATTGAATTAAGAAGAATGGAACTTATGCAACTAGATCAAGCTCATAGAAATGCCATGGAAATGGAAGCATTAAAACTTCATGCAGAAAAAGCTTTAGAATTAGCTAAAGTGCAGTCTGAACAGACTAAGACTGCAGCTGGTACAAATATTTTCCATCCTAAGCTAAAAATGCCACATTTTGATCAAACTCGCGATTGCATTGACTCTTTTTTTATCTAGATTCATCATCAAGGTCACAGCTCTGAACATACCCAAGGAAAGATGGAGCAGTCTTTTACTTGATTTTTTGACTGGTGACTCACTTAAATGTTTTATGAGTCTTGATGAAAAGAGTAGAAACGATTTCGAAGTCGTAAAAGAGGTATTACTAAGACGTTTCCAGTTAACTGAGTCTGGATTCAGAGATTGTTTTCATGCGGCTAAGCCAAGTAAGGATGCAGATTTTGGCGAATTCATTGCATCTATTAAACATTTTTTTAGCAGATGGATTGATCTCTCTGGTATTAATAAAACGTATGAAGGTGTTATAGATCTCATGCTGCGAGATAAAGTTTTATCCGCATGCAGTACTGAATTAGAAGCATTTTTACAGGAAAGACATCCTAATTCTATCGATGAGTATGAAAAACTCGGAAGACAATATCAGACCGCACATCAGAATAAAGATCTTCATAGATCGTCTATTCGAGACCCTATGACTGTGTGCGCGGCACACCATGATCACAGACCTCGATCGAAGAGCTTTGATGGACGTTGTTGTTCAGATTATTATCAATCCGACAGAGGTTTTTATAACTTCCGTCGTCATCGCTCTCCTTCGAATTCATATCGACGAGGTTATAGAGGATATTCACCTCATGATCGTGGGTATCACAGAGGCAGGGATTATGATGATTCACATCAGAAAGGATACTATAAACAGAGATCATCTTATGGTAGAGATGCCAGGAAGGATGACTCTACTGATTTTTATTATAGCAATAAAAAGTCAGTCAATAATAACAAAGGTAATGCCAGATCTCCGTTGAGAGACAAAAGTAAACATAGACATGCAAATAATTGCAGTGTCAAAAAGGAGAAAGGTAATGATGATAATGATCATGCGAACGCATGTATGGTAATGAATGATACATGTTATGAGTGTCAATCGAAAAACAGATTAAAGTCTACAATTACACTTGATTGTGGTCATTGTATGCCTACAATGTCGGCATGTGTAAATGTCGGTTATCTTACATTTCATCCAGGAATATTGGATGGCAAAGTAGTGAGAGTTTTGCGTGACACGGGGTCCTCAACGATAGGCATAAAGCACTCGCTTATCGACCCTTCTGCTTTTACAGGCAAATCAGTTAAGTGTGTCACATTTGGTGGGAATATAGAAACTTTCCCTGTGGCACGAGTATACATTGATACTCCTTTTTACACAGGCACTGTCTATGCCTGCGGCTTGAGAGCACCCATTACTGAAATTATAATAGGAAACATACCAGGAGTTAAAGATTGCACTCCTGAGGAGATTGCAATGTGGGTTGAATCTCACCCACAGGTGGCGAATGCTGTTGTAACGAGAGCACAACAGTTAGCTACAGACATGGCTACACCACCTCTTCCTATAATAGATACAATTATGTCTCAAGTTGACACTGTTACACCTTCTGTTTTTGCAGAAAAACAGAAGAGTGACCCAACATTACAAGGATTGTTTAGCCGAGCAGATCAAAAAACGATTAAATACACAGGAGTGGCTAAACAATGGTTCAAGATAAAGAAATCAATACTCACTAGATATTATGGTGATGGCAAAACAATCATACATCAAGTGGTAGTTCCTAAGGAATACAGACCATTGGTCCTACAAACAGGTCATGACTCCCCTATGGCAGGTCATATGGGGATCAAAAGAACATTGTTTCGTGTTACATCACAATCTTATTGGCCTGGGGTTAATAAAGATACAAAGTTATACTGCAAATCATGTACAACATGCCAAGGTATAGCACGTAAGGGCAGGTTCCATATGGCACCCTTACAAATTACAGACGTGCCTGAAAGACCTTTCAAAAAGATTGCAGTAGATATAGTGGGTCCTTTATCAATTACTTCAAATAATGGATTTCGTTATATTTTAACTTGCGTAGATCTTTGCACGCGTTGGCTAGAAGACAAACCGTTGAAAACCATCACGACTGCATCTGTGTCTGATGCATTATTTTCGATATTTTGTCGAATCGGTTTTCCGGAGGACATTTTGTCAGATCAAGGATCACAATTTACGTCCAACATTATGAGGGATTTAGAATCCATGTTATCTGTTCACCACTCGTTTTGTAGTGCCTATAGGCCCCAATCAAACAGTGTGTGTGAGCGCTATAATAGCACTCTAAAACAGATGTTATCTAAGATAACTGAAGAATGCCCTCGTGAATGGGGCCGGCTTCTTCCGGCGGCCCTGTTTGCTTTTCGTGAAGTGCCCCACGAGAGCACGGGGTGGTCTCCGTTCGAATTGGTTTATGGTTCGAATCCTCACGGACCAATGATGATACTCAAAGATTTGTTGATTGGAGCATCAATTGATACAGCCACTCGAAACAGCTACGAGTTGGTTATTGATCTCCGACAACGAATCATCGATGCGTGCACTTATGCATCCCAGAGTATAAAATCAGCTACTCAACGATCAAGATTATTACATAATCAAAAGAGAATATTAAGATCCTTCAAACCAGGTGAAAAAGTTTGGTTATTGCTACCTCATAACGATAACAGATTACTAATATCATGGCAAGGTCCATTTGATATTATCAAACAAGTCACAGATGTTGACTATTCGGTGAACGTTAGAGGGAATATCAAAACCTTCCATGTCAACATGCTAAAATTAGCAGTTGAAAGACCACAGGAATTAATTCCTATCATTAACTCTATTGATGATTCTTCACATCATACTGCTTCTTTTGCAGTTGTCCATGAGGAAGATACCACATCGTCTATCCCTTTACAATTCCAATTACCTTCTTTGCAATCATCGGAATCTTATAAGGACGTGACTATTTCTTCTTCACTATCTTCTTCACAACAAGATCAAGTTCGGGATATTCTTATTTCTTTCAAAGATGTCCTCACTGACCTTCCAGGTCAGACATTGCTTATATCCCATGACATTACTCTTACTGATTATAAACCTATCAAACTTAGACCCTATCCTATATCTTTACACCACAAAGATAAGGTAGAGAAAGAGTTAAAAGAGATGATACGTTTAGGTGTAATATCTCCTTCGGAATCACCATATGCATTCCCAATGGTGATTGTTAAGAAGAAGGATGATTCTTTACGCATTTGTATTGATTTTAGGCGATTGAACAAAATTACAATCACAGACGGTGAGCCTATGCCTCTTTTAGATGATCTTCTGTCAGAATTATCTAATGCTACTTTCTTTAGCAAACTAGATCTCTCTAAAGGCTACTGGCAAATCCCTCTTGCCGAAAATGCCGAACCTTACACAGCTTTCACAACTCCTTTTGGTCTCTACCAATGGAATTACATGTGTTTTGGTTTAGTGAATGCACCAGCAACGTTTGAGCGCATGATGCGCCGCCTTCTTGGCGATCGTAAAGATGTCATCACGTACATCGATGACATCTGTCTATTTCATGACTCGTGGGAAGACCATATTGATGGTTTAACTTCTCTTTTACATACGTTACGTATGCATGGTTTGACTGTGCGACCTTCAAAGATCCAAATAGGTTGTCAGGAAATTTCTTTTCTTGGTCACCGCATAGGTAACCACAAACTATATCCTGACGACAATACAGTCAAAAGAATTCTAGAGATTTCTACCCCTTCAACTAAGAAACAAGTTAGAAGCCTTTTGGGCTAGATTAACTATTACCATAAGTTCATCCCGCATTTCGCACAACTATCTACACCTTTGTCCGCACTGTTGACCAAAGGTAGTCCTAATAAAGTACGTTGGGACCAAGATTGCGAAAGCGCCCTGGTAACAATTAAGAAATTATTTAGTAATGCACCTATTTTGTTATTACCGAATATACGTATTCCATTCATACTTCAATCAGATGCCTCGAGTTACTCCATGGGTGGCTGTTTGCTGCAATGTTACAAGGAAACACTCCATCCATGTTTCTATGTGTCAAGAAAACTCACTTCGGCTGAACAGAAGTATGCGACAGGTGAACGTGAGCTCCTGTTGATGGTCTGGTGCCTGGAGAAGCTATCAAGATATCTCATCGGCATGCACTTTTTTATCATGACAGACCACAGTCCTCTTACGTACATAACATCTAGAACAATGCGTAACTCTAGAATACATCGATGGTACTTGTTGATTCAAGAATTTTCGTTTACGATTCTGCCTATTGCTGGATCAGACAATAACTTGGCGGATCTTCTATCGCGCAACTTCTCTGAGAAGAAAATGAATTAACTCTTTAGTGACCATTTTGAGAAGTGCTATTATTATTGTTATAAAATTTAATGTGTGTACTTAATGAGTATGATGTTTATAAGTAGATAGCACTGATACTAATATAGTCTAGAGTCGTACATCTTCTCCCCCACTATCTCACGTGCCACAAGTGTCACGTTTGGAGTGAGGGGGATGATGTTGAGGATTGTTTCATGTTTACAGGCATTTGGATTTGACGTCGATCCGAATGGCTGTATCATGGAACACCTCAAACGAATAGAGATATATCTCATCGACCGATGTCGATGATTGTTGCATGTGTGCAGGCATTTGAGTTTGGCCAACTCGAATTGCTGCACCATGGAACATCGCAATTGAATATATATTAACGACATAGTATGCATATCTCTATGCATGACGCGTATGTCTTGGTAATGTCATTCGACTTGTGGGTTTTGACCCGAACGGCAGTGTGTTTCAGAAGTGTGGCCATTGCCACTTATATTGTGTGGTATAACCACTTTAAAAGTGTGTGGCGTCGTCCACTTATTAGTTGTTTGGCTGGAAAGCCAATTGAGCAGTGTATTTCGTGAATCAAACGTAAGTCGTCTTGTTACTAACGCAGTTTGCATATTTATGGCAGATTAGCCTGGCGTGGTATGCCAAAGGAACATTATGGTACTAGCAATAGTGTAAGACTAGTATAGATGGATATTATATAGCTAGCGGCAAGCGTAAGCCTATTGTAACAGATATTAGACGACTAGCAGTAGACGTAAGCCTAGCGTAAGAAGTGTATTGCACAATAGCCTTTTGCACTAGACTTAATTATCCTGCTGCCTCTGAATTTATGCCAACGGACATTGGCCATTAAAAGGAACTGACCTCTAACCAGAACTCTAGATAGAGATTGATGAACATGTGTTAATGAAGTAACGAGAACTCTTGCAGAACGTACATAAATGTGATGTGACTTTTGTTCCCATGTAGTTGGTGTCTGCTCATGGAATGAAATTATTAATTAAATATTTTGAGTCGTCAAAATCACGGTCTTATCAACTGACGTATTCGGAGTTGAGATAAATGCTGTTTATATTCAACTAATCATGACCAGTGATAATTAATGTCTTAACACGCTGCATCTCACACTGCTAATATAATAAATAAGACAAGAGACTAAAACAGGTCAGTCAATGGTCGAATATTTAATATGAAACATGTTCAGCAAATAAGGTATCACACGGGTTAAAGCAGACAATATCGATACCAACGAACAGTATTACGGAATCCTATAAAAGTGATATAAGAACCCGAAGGACTTCGACTCTAGAAACAGAATACGCATATAACAACTTGGTCATCCTCAAATACTAGGAGTCGGGCCGCGACCATAACAAAGACCACTCATAACAACAACAAAAGTACACTTTCTGTAGTATGTCTCAAAATTAAGCAACAGAAGTATCACTAACCAGCTGATATTTCAAATGACTCATGCTTTTTTATATGTGATCATAATCCTGAGAAAACAATGTACAACAAACATTACATATGTAATGTTTCTAAATGTATCATGTCCCAAAAATATCACATTTGTAAGTCTTCTCTGCTACATGTGTCAATGTGAGAGTCTTTAAAGTATCACTGTGAGTAAAATTTGTTGAAGGTATATGCTCCATTGTGGAGCTGAAGAATAATGCATGAGTAGAATGCATTACAAACATCACAAAACTTTTCTCTCATAACATACAAAGATCACACTTATATTGCTTTTCCTGTATGTCCCCTTTTATGCTTTTCTAGAGTAAATGTCTGAGAAAATCTCACCCCACATACACGGCTTCCATCCTGTAAGTGACCTTTTGTGTCTCTTTAACTGATCATCTCTGTAGTGAAATTGACAGAGATACAACGGTAAAATACATCCAAAGATAACATTTAAGGATAAAAACATAATGCGTAGGCTGCGAATAGTACATGATCGCCTAGACCGCGGGTCATCATCCTCCATAATAATTGACTTGCTAGACAGGAGGGGAACGGCGGATCAAAAAGGAAAAAAATATGACTGGAAAGATTGCGTGAGACTAGAAAGGCTAAGGAGACGCAATTGGGGGGGAAACGGAGAAAAGTCACGTTTCCCAAGTTGACATAAAAAGTAAGCAACTCGACAGAAGGGACCATAGATATGTTACGCCACAGTCATTTATTGGACGCTTTTGCGCGATACCAAGCCCTTGATTTGAATTCAGCGGCTAAAACGCAGATGTTCGAAATATTACAAAATTTAAAAAGTACTTTTTTCTTAATATTAATGTTAGGAATATAAAAATTAGCTGGCCGGATGGCCTATTCTGAGCAGTGAACTAATATGTTCTTAATTTTACAGACGGATAGATAATATTGAAGATAATGACAAAAGACAGTGTTGTTCACATCATCGACAGACTGTATTGAATCTAAAAGTGTCGCTAATTGCACAAAAAAACACGACCTCGAGACGCAGGTGTTCAAATCTACTTGGTATGGAGGAGAGGGGATATTGTGGTGGCTGTGTCTAAAATAACTTTTAACGACAAAATTTTGGAGGGGAGAGAAAGGTTGGTTCAAAAATCAAGTACATTTTGTAGAAACACAAGTAGAGACGGACAGACTAACAGATAACCATCCATACTTGACTGAAGCATGACTGAAATGACTTTAGTGTAGGAATTTGAAATTCAAATAAACCTAGGCAGTGATTGGCCACAGACAAGCATATTGTCGGCGCTTAGACGCGGATTTGGGGTCATTTCTCAATAGTTGTTCAGTGATAGACACAGATTTTAAAGTGTGGTGATTTCCATATGAAAGAAAGTGTAAGAAGTTTAGGGACGCCATACTATAGCCAGCAGCTCAGCTGAGTTTTGCTAGCAATTCTGTGTTATTTATTCATAATCTGGTAAGATTGAAATTATTTCTTTTTCTATTTTGAATATTGTTTCATGTTCGAGTGATTTGATACTGCCATATCGAAATCTAGCCTTACAAACAAGTAGGGATTTGCTCTAGACCCCCCGCCCAAGTCAGGGTCTAGGGACCAACAATGTACATAAACTCCAGCAAGGGTTAGGCAAGACAGATCAAGTGTTGAGAATAATGAAACATATTACCTATCCTCTTTTAGGGCAGACAACTAATAAATATTTTTCAGAATCTATAGTCTGGGAGGATCTATCTGATGTAAAACCACCATGGTAAATGTGCTGTTTGGTCAGAGAGATCTGACCTGTCTGTATGATGTGGTTGTTGTGTCAGTGTTGTGTCCAGACGTGGGTAGAGAATAGATTTTGACACATGGCCCATACTTTGATTGCAGAGCTGTGAGTTTCTGTTGTCAACCAAGCAGTGGCTATTCAGTTGGTGACTTTACTCGAGTGTATCTCTGATTTCAGCACCAGAGCTACAAACTACAAGATGAGTGAGCCTTCTGGTCTGTCTGGACATTCACCATCACGCGTGTGTAGTTACTAATACCCCATTAAAAATTCCCCCCATTTTCTGGGACACTGTGTTTGTAAGTAAATATAGACAGGTGTGATGAGGGCCACCCCAAACAGCACATAACTAAAATTATAAACTTTCCTCCCATGTAGATGTTACTAGAACATTTTAATAAAAACTAATTGGATAGTACATATTATGTTCACCTATTGCTTGTATGTATTATTTTCATGATTTCTTTATAATCTTAAATACATTTTATGTTATGGGGTCATAAAAATTGATTGAACATAAATAATGTATTTCTATAAAAAATTTTAATGTGAGTTTGTTAGTGTATTTGAAATTTTAATTATTATTAGTTTGTTAAATATTGTGGGTATAATTATAACTTTAAAATAATATAAATATTATTA
>JAMPIV010006166.1:0-23994 GCA_024509875.1 Oreohelix idahoensis | reverse complement strand
TCTTATCATTTAAATCTCCCGTGAAATTAGTTATATTCACAAAATCTTCTTTTTCTTCTTTGATCCTTAGCCGCCGACCGTCAAAGCAGTCAGTGGCCATTACGCCTAATGGCGTCTTGTAGAGCAAAAACAAATTGATTCCACTTTTCTCGGACGGCGGCCATCCTTCGTACAGTGCCCCATCTCTGGTTCATTCTTTGCATCTCAGCCTCCACAGTCCTCCGCCAAGTTGGTTTTGGTCGGCTTCTTTTTCGTTTTCCTTCAGGGGTCCATAGCATAGCTGTTCTTGTGATGGCATCGGGGTCTCTTCTGAGGACATGGCAAACCCAGTTCCAGCGTCTGCCAGCTATGATGGTGTGCATGTCCTCTTGCTTGCTCCGAGTAAGCAGATCTTGGTTGGTGATGGTATTCGGCCAAAAGATTCGGTGAATTTTTCTTAGGCATGTTGTGTGAAAAGAGGACAATTTCAACATTTACTTCTCTGTAACTCTTCAGCATTCTGCACCATAGAGAAGCACAGAAAGCACACAGCTCTGATATAATCTTAATTTTGTGCTTGTGCTGTATTGAGAGGACTTCCAGATGTTGTTTAGGCTGAAAAAGGCTGTTCTTGCCTTATTCATTCTGATGTTGATGTCTTTGCCTGCCCCGCCGTCTGGTGTTACCATGCATCCTAGGTATGTGAAGGTGTCTGTCTGTACCAGTTGCTGATTCTTTACTGATATGGGCTTAGGGTTGCTCACATTGAGCGTCATGACCTCTGACTTCTAAGCCCACCTGCTGGTTAAACTTATTAAGTCTATCCGTTTTTTCCTGGATGTGTTGATGTGAATGTGCTAGTAGTGCAATGTCATCTGCATATTCCAGATCTTCCAATGTAGAAAATGTAGTCCATCTTATTCCTCTTGGACTGCCCTCTGTTGTCTGGCGCATCACCCAGTCTATGACTGTAAAAAATAAAGTGGTTGATAAGGGGCATCCCTGTCGTACTCCTGTCTTCACCTCAAAGGTTAGGTTGCTCTGCCCAACACTACATGTAAAGTTTGCATAGAGGCTTTATATGATTGACACTATGCAGCTTGGAATTCCATAAGCCCTCAGTATTTTCCATAAACTGTCCCTATGTAGGCTGTCAAAAGCCTTTTCAAAATCAACGAAGTTAATGTACAGCTGTCTTTGTCATTCTGAGCACTGATCTATAATGTTCCTGAGAGTGAATATATGATCTACACATCTTCTGTTCTTTCTAAATCCTGCTTGTTCTTTCCTCAGTTTGTGGTCTACTGCTTTTGAAATTCTCTGTATAATTATCCTGCCTAGTATTTTGCTGGGAACTGAGAGAAGAGTGATTCCTCTCCAATTATTGCAGTCTGCAAGATCTCCCTTCTTGGGCAATTTGACAATTATTCCTTTGTTCCACTCTGATGGTGTTGTCCCTGTTTTCCACACTTGTGCAAATAGTGGTTCTAATAGTTCTGCTGCTAGTTCAGGGTCTGTCTTAAATAGCTCTGCATTTAAGTTATCATGGCCAGGAGCTTTTCCGTTCTTTAACCCTTTGATTGCTGTGATGATTTCTTCTTTTCGTGGAATGTCTGTATTTACATCTAGATCGTTTTCAGCCTCAGGAACATTCAATTGTGTCTCTGGTGGTTCCTTGTTCAGAGTTTCTCTGAAGTGCTCTGCCCATCTTGTTTCCTGTCCCTCTGCTGTCGTGATGAGATTTCCTTGCTTATCTCTTACTAATGTAATATTGTTTGCACCTCGTTTTCCGCTGATGAATTTAGTTATTTTGTATACTGTGCTTTGTTCATTTCTCAGTGCTGCCTCTTCTGCCTGTCTTGCAAGATCGTCTAGGAAATTCCTTTTGTTGGCTCGGGTTTGGCGTTTAACTTCCTTGTCCAGCTGACTGTACTGTTCGCTATATAGTTGCTTTAACCTGGGGGACTTCGCTTCTGTTTTCTTTCTTTTCATTTCCTTTCTCAGTGTTATGGTGTTTAATGTTTCTGGTGTTATCCAGTCTTGCTTCTTCCTTTCCTGGAATCCCAAGCATGATTTGCTGCTTTCCTTATATATTGTTGAAATGGTGTTGAATTTCTGGTCTATATCATCAGTCAATGTCTTTTCCTGACTGTTGGCAAATTTATATCGTTTCTTTAAGTCAGCCGCAAAAGCTTTTCTGGTAAGGGGGTCCTTCAATTTGCTGATGTCAAACCTTTTCTGTGTAGTTACAATTGGTCCAGCCCTTCTTAGTTTCACTTTCAGTTTTGCTACTACTAAATGGTGATCACTTCCCACATCTGCACCTCTTCTTACCTTCACATCTTGTAATGCATGTCTCCATCTACCGTTAATCATGATGTGGTCTATCTGGTTTCTGTCCCGACCATTTGGTGATTCCCATGTTAATTTGTGAATTTCTTTATGTGGGAAAAGTGTTCCTCCAATGACCAGGTTGTTAATACTACAGAAACTTATTAATTTATCCCCATTTTCGTTTGCTGTTCCGCTGCCGGTTTTCCCCATTACTCTTTCATTATAATTCAAAAAATCAGTCACCATGAATTAGAAATACATTTCGTCAATACTCAATGATGAATCAGTGCAGTTATAAGTTAGTTAAAATATTCTCGACTGATTATTCGCAGTTTAATTTAATTCATTTACAGCTGCATGAGTTTAAGCTAGAAATTAAAATATATTCTGCTTTCCACTGTAACATGTCGACTAGCGAAATATAACAGACTTAATATTAATTTCTTCTGCACAGAAATCTAACTAGTAAAATGAAAATAAGCTATTTATCACTAGATCACTCAACACAATAGATATTAAATATTTACCTCCACACAGAACTACAGATTAAACCACGAACTAGAATCCTTCAATATAATTGTAGTCTAGAACTCGGCAAAATGTTGCCAAGAAACTCAGAACTTTGCAATACACAAGATATTTCCTAGCACGAGTGATCAGTCTACTGCAGATTTAGGAGTATGAATGACTAGTCTAAAACTCTCTCGGGTAGATATATCTTAAACAGACAAAGGATCCCACGTTATTTCGCAAATCCGAAATAGCCTCCCCTTCTCGTCTCTTAACACTTCACATACTAGACGCAGGCCCTAACTGCCATCACCTGTCAATACGCGTCTTAACGCCTCACCCGACTACTCTCATTTCTGAGCGCAGCAGATTGGCGCCTACTCACACCTAACGTCGAGAACTCAGCCGAAGAAACGCTGTGTCAGGTGAAAATGTAGACGATATGTCTGCCATCATGTCTGACGAAAACGAATTTCTCACACCATTCGCTCACATCCCGGGACTGACATCTATGTAATAAAATGCGTTACCAGTATGAGAAAAGAAACGGCAAAGTCAGAATGGGAAAATATATTTTGTTGCAAACAAACGAATGCGAGAAAAAACCCAGGAAAAGGATAAAAGAGCAATAATAAAATAGAGGACACGGGTAGAAAAGAAAAGAATATAGAAAATTTATTGATCATAAATCTCTATGCGACAGTCATGAGGTAGAGAGCGAATGGCTGCTGGAATGGAAAGTGCATGATTCAACCCACGAGTTTGTGTACAGACTACATGAAAACAATGAAAGTTACACGTGCAACACGTTTCCCAACAGCTATGACCCTGAAAATGTGTATGCGTTGTGGCAGTATACTCGGTATAAAAAGGCCGTTGAGACAAAAAACCCAGTACATCTGCTTGAAATGCCACGACTATATGAAAACAACCGCAAACGAGCCATTGGTATGTTGGAGACCGGAATGAGCTCGCGGGCCATTGCCAGAAGGATGAATTGCCACCACAGCACTATTGTACGTCTCAATGAACGTTACGGAACCACTGGCAGTGCCCGGGATAGACTTCGGAGTGGCCAACCACGAGTTACTACCCCTGCGCAAGATCGTCATATTGTGCTCCTTCTTCTTCTTCTCGTTCGCTGTTGTTTAGAAATGTCTACACAAGAAGTCCGGTTTTCTGGATGTATGTTGCTGTGGTTGAAAGTTCTTCAAGACTCCCAAACAGCTTTGTGTGGATGTGCGTCTCTGTGGGCCAATGTTCAGTTCGCAATTGACTAAGCATGTGGCAGTCTTGCAGGATGTGTTCGGCTGTCTGTGCTGCCTGTCCACACGTACATAGGGGTGATGGGACCAATCTCAGTCTGTATAAGTGACTGTTCAGTCTGTTGTGTCCTGTTCTCATACGGAACAGGATCACCTGTTTTGCTCGATCAAGATACTGATAGTTGTCTCTTTGTTGATCAATTTTCCTGATGGCCTTGATAAGGGTCTTCTTTTCCTGGAATGTGATTGTTTGTTCTATATTGTGCTGAGTCACCTAAGGAATCGTTCTCTCTCGGCAAGTCAAACAGCAAGAGCGATAGTGGGTAGACGTGGGCAAGTCTCTCGAATGACAGTCATACGACGACTCAGAGACATTGGCCTTACTGCAAGACAACCTTTTGTTGGGCCAAACTCTACTCGTCAGCAGTGCCTGCAATGGGCAGAGCAACATGTCAGATGGACTAGACTGCAGTGGAATGCTGTCCTATTCACAGACGAGAGCAGATTCAACATATCCTTTGCTGGTGGACGTATGCGGATTTGGCTACGGCGTGGAGATCGCTTTGCAGATTGCTGTGTTCGTCAGCACAACCGATTTAGAGGTGGCAGCTTGCCTCTTCGCGTCTTCCGTGGAAATGTTAATGCTGTGACATATCGAGATGAGGTTCTGGATGCATTGGTTGCTCCTGCGTTCACAAATTATCCAGACTTGCAGCTTCTCCAGCAGGATAACGCACGTGCGCACACCGCATGCATTACGCAGCAATATCTACAGCAGCAGAACATTGTGACGATTGATTGGCCTGCCCTATCACCAGACATGACCCCTAAAGATCATCTGTGGGATGAGCTAGGACGCAGAGTCTACAGGCAAGGTTCTCCAGCTAATCTGCAACAGCCCGAAGCTGCTCTTACACGTGAATGGGACTTGATTCCACGAAATTTCCTTCAGAGACTTGTGCGTTCCATGCGGAGCCGCTGCCAAGCTTGTTTGCAAGCACACGGTGGACATACCAGATACTGAGGATACATTTTTTTTATTGGTTGCATTTGTGGTTTTCTCCCTTGCCTGCACAGAATGCAATGAATTTCATAACAATCAAATGTACACATTAATGACCAGCATGGATTCATGGGAAAATGAATAAAGATTCCAAATATGTAAACTTGTAAACACTTATATTTACATTTCACACTCTGTTCCTGGATTATACAGGTGGTGCGTTTTTAATGTGCTTCAGTATGTATATGTTTTATTCATCCTACGTCGGCGATCACCACGAATGAACATTACTCCAACCAACTGAAGGCATAGATAACTTATTGTATCCAGGACAAATTAAATCACCGACTCTAGCGACTCCCGTGAAATTTGCAGTCAGCAACTACGGCGAGTCTGGGGCTGGATTTGGCAACACTTAAATTTGACACTAAATAGTCTTATTACTTATTAGTATATTTCCTTGGAATGCCGGCGACAACTAGTGGGGTAAGCAAATCTGAAAGTGGCCACTGAATGGGTGTGAATTGAATGAACAGAGAAAGAAACTTATGTCTTTTGTTAGCATCATATACTTATGTGGTTTCTTCTTTCTTTTTTTATCTCACTAATCTTAGTAGTCACGGGATAGATTACATTAGGAACCTATTCTTTTCCCATACTGACTATTTCATAACTTATTGTTAACGTTTGATCTTTTGGGTTAATTAACCTTTGTGAGGATCGTCTTTTCTTTTCCTTTACCAGAGGGGGAGAACCTATTTGATTAATTTTCTTCTTTTGCAAATTTGTCTGTAAACCATGATCTATTGATGTATATGCTTCTTATTGTGATCTTATATTGATAATAGACTTTTTTAAACCTTTAGTTATCGTGTCGGTCAACCCCATATCCATTATTTGTTATTCATAGTTTGTTTTCACGTTCGTGCGTATTTGTCACAGAATTGTGTGCATTTGAGTGTAGTGTAACTTGTATTTCGTACAAGGAGCGAAAGTGCGTCTGATTTAAATTTAGTCGTCCAGATAGGCTGGATTAAATAAATTATTCTATCCAGAGACTGTCCTTTCTCTTACACGATCACCTAGTGATAAAACTATTTCTTACCCCTTACTTTCACATTGTCATCACTATCACCTCTGCTCAGACAGGGCTATAAACATCTATTACCTATCTGATAACATTTACGACACGTGGGAAGGCAGGGAATA
Organism: Oreohelix idahoensis; assembly: GCA_024509875.1. Lineage (NCBI taxonomy): Eukaryota > Metazoa > Mollusca > Gastropoda > Stylommatophora > Oreohelicidae > Oreohelix > Oreohelix idahoensis. Next base: position 17,694 of record JAMPIV010006166.1, on the reverse strand, counting down.
CAGTCTGACCATTTTCGCAGTTTTTTTTTCACTGTGAATTTCACGCTCGCCTAGGCAACATCAGACCTCGCCAGTGTGAAGACTAGATTCATAATTTCTTTTTTTTAAACCGGACCTTTTATTGGAGAACCAGAGAATACATTTAAAGCACAGGGAATCTCTACATTTTAATAAGGAACACCGGGACTAGGAAACTGAAGAAAGACACGGGGTCAGAGGGAATTGAAGTTAAAATTAACGATAACCATTACACATAAAAGAAGGCAACTGTCAGTGCCTTTTTAAGTCCTCTGAGCAAAAACGTATGTGATCCAAGATTGGCGTAAGTAGTGCATTTTTCATTCTATGTTTCATTACTAAAATGTGAACTAACACACTTATATATATTACCATGTGAATTTTAATGCGCAAAACTCGCTATTGGATGTCAAAGACATTTGAGGCTAGCAATCTCTGCGTATAGAATGATGATTCATGAACCACCGCTGCACGCTTTATTGATAGTTTGGTAAAGAGAACTAAAAGCATAAAGTAGTTCCAAATTCCCTATGGAGCAGGGAGGTAAAAATGAAAGAAGTGATGTACATTCTAAAAATAATACTTACAGTTTCAAAGCTTTTCATTCAGTGTAAATGTAAACGAAAAAACATATTCATATTTTTTTTTTTTAGAGCCGACCCAGCTCTAATGGGTACCTCCGAAATCGGCGAGTATCTGCCTGAATGGCGAGGGACACCTGTCTCTGTACAAGAAAAAAGAGATACTCACGTAAAATCAGTCTCTGGTTACCAAATAATAACCTGAGATTTCGCCTCGAGTATTATCGGGCGTACGAAAAAAAAAAAAATTCTTGTTTAAATTAATAGAAGTTTCAAACTTTTCAACAAGTGTAAATACGAAAAGGAAACATAAATGAATTTAAATTGTGAACACTTTTCAAACAGTGGAGATGTAAATATAAAACATATTATATCTGTAAGTTTAACCTTTTTCAATTTAAATGTAATGAAAAGCTAAAACTGTTCAGTTTAAATGTAAAGAAAGTTTTATCCCGAGCGATTAAATTTAATTCTCATCGAGGGTAAATTCTGACATGGGATGGTAGAATAGAAGAGTTGGGGGGAAGGGGGGAGGGGTGGGGGTGGGGTGGGGGGGTGTGCATAACTATGTGTCGGAAAACGCCATACTGAGAAGAGCGTTTCGTTTCTATTTCTATTACCAGTTATTGGTGTTACCAGCAAAAATGACCATTTCTGGGACAAGAAGGGACGAGTGGTTACGCGTTAAGACGAAAGACCAGCTCTGAAGACTCTCCTAGACTTTCCTAGGAAACGAGCTTCACGCTACTAACCTTGACCAGAGACGAGTGAACGCAGTGTAAAGAAAACCAACTCATCAGGAAGATGAACGAACGAACTTTATTTTCAAAGGGTTAAGAATTGGGCACGCTGGCCCGTCTTACATTCTGCCCTTCTTCTCTCTGTCATCTTACATACCGTATCCTTTCAATAGCACATGTATTTTGAGCATTATTTAAGCATACAACATTATCAAGGTAAAATAATAACATGCATTTGTAAAATCCAGTCATATTCAAATTAAAGTATGTTAAAAAAAAACGTAAGAGAAGGACAAAATAAATTAATAAAATTAAATTAATATTTAAAAAAAACACACAAAAACAAAGTCTAAACCATTCATACAGTAAATAAGACATAAATTGAAACATAATCAGATTATGGTGACAAATATAAGAACTCGTGACATATTGGAAATCTGCTGCTGAATGACCTGGAACTTCGTGTGTTGTCAGCGCAAGCGGAAAATGTTCCCACAGGTGAGCAGCTTTGAGTCCCAAACAGATACTGCCACAGGGAGTGAATTGTTGACCCCTCCACTACACGAGATCCAGTTTTATGACATATGCTCCTTAGGGAGGGAAAGGGTATTGACTGATAGATGAGAATCGTGCATATAGGCCCGTCTTGCATTTTGCCCTTCCTCTTCCTCTTCTTCTTTGATTCTTAGTCGCCGACCGTCAAAGCAGTCAGTGGCCATTATGCCTTGTGGCGTCTTGTAGGGCAACAACAAATTGATTCCACTTTGCTCGGTCGGTGGCCATCCTTCGTACAGTGCCCCAACTCTGGTTCATTCTTTGCATCTCAGCCTCCACAGTCCTCCGCCAAGTTGTTTTTGGTCGGCCTCTCTTTCGTTTTCCTTCAGGGGTCCATAGCATAGCTGTTCTTGTGATGGCATTGGGGTCTCTTCTGAGGACATGGCCAACACAGCTCCAGCGTCTGCCAGTTATGTCCTCTTGCTTGCTCCGAGTAAGCAGATCTTGGTTGGTGATGGTATTCGGTCAAAAGATTCGGTGAGTTTTTCTTAGGCATGTTGTGTGAAAAGAGGACTATTTCGACATTTCCTTCTCTGTAACTCTCCAGCTCTCCGCACCATAGAGAAGCACAGAAAGCACACAGCTCTGATATAATCTTAATGCTAATTGTTAGGAAGAATAGTCACGAGGTTTTATGGAAATAGATTTAAGATAGCCGAGTATCAGATTGAAACTAGAACTAAGTAAATCGGAATAGCCGAAATACTTCCATCGGGAGACCAATAAAATAGATAGGGAAATATTAAGCCGCCCAACCGAAAGGCTGGAAAAGCCCGCACTATTTTTTGGGGAAGGCAAACTTCGGGATGATAAGGCAGTTGATCTGGGAATGCGGGTGTGTACAGATGTACAACCGGAGATCTTGAAGTTTTCAAGACATCGACTCGATAAAGTTAATATTACTTAAATGTGTGGGAATTCTGTTGCTGTAAGTAGAACTTCAAGTGATTGTATTTAATAATGCAGAGATATCCAGTAGTTATAAAAGACCACGAGATTCAGAACTTAAAAACACGGTGTTATTATTTTTGGCCTGCTCAAAACACGCAGTCACGATAATGAAGGGTCACCGCACGAGTGAGAAGGTCGCAGTACTTTCCCGTGCCGTGCGATTCATAGTGTCGGATTAACAACCCCAGGAGTCAACTGAATAACTTAATAATTCGTTCGGGGTGATTGGAGATATGTGAATATTAATATGGAAGAGGAGATTTTTGAATATTAATAATGAAGAATGAGATTGTGAATATTGTTATGGAAAAGGCATTTTTAAGTTTTCACGCACAAAAAGATATATTAAAAAAGGACATTTGAAAGACAGGCTCGGAAAGCCTCATTTGCACAGATAGCAAGCTGAATTATAAGGAATGAAGCAGAGCTTGTAAAATAACAGATTTAGCTACAGAATCTGATAAGAAAATTAGAGACACTATTGTGAAAGAATAATTACTCATTTGAATAGATAGCAAGGAGAAGGTAACCAGTAAACGACCAGCACACGGATACATTGTTATGTGGATTGGTAAGAAGAAAAATGTATACATTTGACTTTGTTTACTATGCATTGGTAGAATTATCTAAATAAAATTGTTGTTTTGGATCTGGAGAGTTTACTCTATTATCTCTCGTTGATGAAGTCTTACAGTAAAGATATATGAAGAAATACATGCAAATAATTGTCACGCCACATATAACAACACAGAGGAAGTTTGGAACGGACTAGGTTACAGATATCAACAAGAATAAAGACCTCTGGCAGTATACCAGTATTCCTGACTTGGATGATATAACAAACATCTACACTATACTAATCCCCTCCCAACGGTCACACAAACTCAGGGCTGCTCACATTGAGAGTCAAGACCTCTGACTTCTTTAGATTGATGCCATCACTGGTGTCAATACCTTGTCGAGGTATGACGGCTTGCGTACCCTGATTACCCCCAGAGCTATGCCAGCTGGAGTTTTACTCCTGGAAGGTTCTACCAAGCTGGACAGGTTTGCGCAGCCAGGGGTCAGACTAAAGCAGACACCCTGGTCCTCCAGGTTGGGAGTTTTAGCATAGGGCTGACACTCCTGTCTATGTAAAAAGAAATGAAGTTACGGAAACGACAACACATGAACAAACTTTGCTGCGGAATGGACATCCGGAGTCTTGAGGCTCGTATGACTGTCAGTGGTGAAAGCCGAAAGGAAGCCACTGACACGAAAACGGACGTCCTGACCGCAAAACGCGAAACAACAATAGGATATTGGAATGTCAGGACAATGGACGAGACGGGTAAACTAAAACTGGTCACAACAGAAATGAGAAACTAAAGATTACACATTCTAGGGATAAGCGAGAGCAGATGGACAGGGGCAGGAAAAGTTAAAACAGCAACAGGAGAAACAGTACTTTACTCTGGAAGAGAGGATGGACAGCACAATGAAGGTGTAGCCATTATTCCACAGAAAGGAATAGAAAGGACATTACTGGAATGGAAACCCATCAACAACAGACAGATAAGAATAAGATTGAGAGGGAGATTCACCAACACTACAATAATACAATGCTACGCACCAACGAATGACAGCGATGAAGAGGTCAAGGATGAATTATATCAACAACTGCAGAAAGAAATGGAAGACACACCTAGATATGATCTTATCGTAGTAATGGGAGACCTCAATGCGAAAGTTGGAACACACAATACATATAATGAAAGAATAATGGGAAAATGCGGCAGCAGAACAGCAAACGAAAATGGAGATAAATTAATAAGTTTCTGTTGCATTGACAACCTGGTCATTGGAGGAACACTTTTCCGTTACTTACTTACTTAGTCGTTCCCTTTCTACCGTGAGGTGTAGAGGTTTGGAAGAGAGAGCGCCAGACTATTCTATCAGCTGTCTTCTTCCTGGCCTGGTTCCATTCTAGTCCTCGGTCCTTCAAAGATTGTCTAATGTTGTCCTCCCAGCGGACTCTGGGTCGTCCTGGAGGTCTGGATCCCTGGCTCTTTGTTTCCCATGCTTGTCGTGGTAGCCGATCTTCTCCCATTCTGCAGACATGGCCAAACCATCTTAGTTGGGACTGTTCTATTTGCATTGACAACCTGGTCATTGGAGGAACACTTTTCCGACCCAAAGAAATTCACAAATTAACATGGGAATAACCAAATGGTCGGGACGGAAACCAGATAGACCACGTCATGATTAATGGTAGATGGAGACATGCATTACAAGATGTGAAGGTAAGAAGAGATGCAGATGTGGGAAGTGATCATCATTTAGTAGTAGCAAAACTGAAAGTGAAACTCGGAGCGGCTGGACCAACTGTAACTACGCAGAAAAGGTTTGACACCAGAAAATCGAAGGAACCCTTACCAGAAATGCTTTTGCGGCTGATATAAAGAAGCGATATCAATTTGCCAAAAGTCAGGAAAAGACATTGACTGATGATATAGACCAGAAATTCAACACCATTTCAACAATATATAAGGATAGCAGTCTTCCTCGTACTCATCTTTTATTGCTAGATATCCAGACATTCTCCAACTTACTTAAAGTATTAAAGGAGGATCAGAATCGTCACTGTCAGCTAGCTAAGTTAACCCATATGATGCCACTTGAACCTCTTATCAAAATCATCACCCGAGTGGTGAAAACTTTATTTTGTAATTAACTATTATACCTTTCTTTTAAACTGTTAAACTTAGTGATTATTTGTAATTATACCAATTTAACTTCGATTCCATCATTTTAAATGTACTACATGTTTGTCTCAGTCAAAGTTACTAAACACACACTCTAAATAGAGCTATATTATAAAAATAATTCCACTGATTAACTCAACGGTGGGGGCTTAACGAGCTAGAATAAACATTTGTTTAAATCCTTCACAAACGTTGCCGGCAGATTACAGAATTAACGTGCTCAGCAAAAGCCAGCATTATTTTCGCTTATCTGAATATCTTGTGAAGACTCCCATGTCATAGAAGCTTTACTCTTCAATCTACATTTTGGGACCCAAAGATGCAGCAATAGAGAATGCAGTCAGCGACCCATAGCTTGACTGCTTGCATCAGAGTCAGCGAACCAGAGCTGACTAAGACTCTACTCCACCTCCACGTGGCGGTCCTGGAAACAGTCTGCATCACTGCAGTCTGGCTGAGAGAGTAGGGATCGCAGAGGGAAGGCAAACCCTTTCCCAAAAACTGCCGTGCTGAAGTCGGATGTGTCGACCGAAAGGTGCAAGGTGCAGATATCACAGCTCCGGCGTAAACAGACACAACGCAACCAACGTCCTTTTCAGGACGAACGAGGAAGAAGAATCTACATTTCTGCCAAGAGTAATCTTGTGTAAAGATAGACTCCATTGAAGCCCATAATAGATACTCTTGAGTTGTGGCCACTGTTGGACCACTACTGCAAATCAGGGAAGGCAATACCGTCACAAACGTGAAAATAATTCCACATTTCCGTTGGAACTACGACTTAATGCATGTAGTCTTATAACACCAGACTAAAGGTAGTTTACATTTAGATATGCGCCCTGATATAACTGACGGACCTCGCAGACATGAACAAATAAATAACCATAGCCGTTTATAATACTGTGAATACTCTCTGGATATTACTACACACTAACATGTGATTATATAGAAGTACACATCTCACATGTTACAATACAGGACTCATCAATTTTGTTCACGTGACAACATTTGCAGTTCACACACACAAAAAAGAGAATTCACCATGAGCTAACGTTTTTTATTAATTTATTGTCTTCAAATTATTAATTGTCGGTAGGATAATAGAAAGTGTTTGTTGAATGTTTCTAGTCAACTGTAGTCTCGTCTGCTGCATGGAAAGGTACACAGATTTTGTTGGATGCCGGTAAGAGTAACTTGTAAGCACTTTCACTTTTAAGTCCAAGTTTACACAAGAAAAGACAGCCAATTATTAGTTTTTAATAAATTTCTTTTTCAGATAGTTGGCACGCACTTTTGGTAGGTAATGTATCGTCGAAGACGGGGGACTTTTCAACAAAATTTTTCAAGGTTTTAGAGTCTAAATGTTGAACGTCATGAAAAGCGCCAACTTTATAGCCCCTGGAGTAGAGTTTATACAATGGGATGGACGTGATAGTTTCCTTGTTACACAGCGCTGGCTCCACTCGGCAGTTCACGGCAGCGAAGGCTGCGTTTTCTCTATGTGTTGTTTTTGCAGCCTAGGAAAAACAAAACCAGAATATATCATTGATGGGTACACTCTGATTGTCATTTAGTTGAATTAGTGAACATGTCTCAACAAGTCAGTATACATATTATTATCAACAAGAATTCACGCATGAGTGTGTTGTGAAATTAAGTTTGTAAGCGTGTTCTAGCACTTGATAGAGTGGCCTTTCAGTTTATCGTGTGAGTAGTGATGTGCATAACAAAATCATCACATACCTAATTCATACCTGTACAAACTTTATGGATATACCAACAACCTCATGCTGACCTCTTCTTTCTTTAAAGATATTTAAGGTAACGTCTGATATAGTAGGAAGAAGTAGAAGATAATTAACTCTCGTGTCAATATTATTGTGTATTTCTCCATCTATAGTGACATATTGCCAAGGCTTCTTTTTACCTGTGTTTCCTTTTTTCTCTTGTGCTGTTTTATTAATTGTTAACATGTCTGTTTTGTCCGTGTCCGTTGTCAAGTCTTTCTCGTCGCAGGTGATATTAACAGAGCTCGTATAATCTCTAAAATGCTCATGAACGAGGAGCACTCTTTAAGGATCACTTGATTCATTTTGTTTACGTGATTGTTTGTTTGCTGTTGTGATGTCCTTTACGCTCGCTAACTTGTTTACGGTGAAAGTTCGCTTCTTCCTTGGTCATTGGCTTCTGACTGGCAAAGCAATCATTGGTCATCACATCTCGTGGCGTTCTGTAGGGCAGTTACCAACTGTCTCCACTTTGCTCTTTCGGTCATCATCATCTTTTGTGGTGACGTAGGTCTGGTTCATGGTCAGCATCTGTGCCTCCATAGTTATCCGCCAGGTGGCATTGGGCCGGCCTTGCTTTCGCTGTCTTTCTGTGGTCCGTAGAATAGCAATTCTTGTGGTTGTGTCAGGGTCTCTTCCGAGGACATGGTCAACCGAACCACAGCGTCTGCCCGCAATAATGGTGTGCATATCTTTTTGACTGCACCGTGTAAGCAGTTCTTGGTTAGTGAAGGTATTCGGATAAACATTCGATAAATTCTCTTAAGATAGGTTGTATGTCAAGAGAATAATTTTTACATTTTCTTTTATTGTTACTCTCCAGCGTTCTGCATCGCACAAAAGTGCAGAAAGTACGCAATTTTCTTAAGTTTGTTCTGTACTTGGAAGATGTCCAAATGTTGTTCAGATTCGTAAACGCTGTTCTGGCTTTATTCATTCTGTTACTCTTGTAATTCCGTGTTCCGCTGTCAGGTGTTACTATGCGTCGTAGATATGTAAAGGTTTTTGTTTCTTCCAGGTTATGGATTCTTACTTTTATGGACTCAGGATTTATTACGTTCAGTGTCATGATTTCCGTCTTCTTCGGACTGATGTTCAGTCTTCCTATATTCTGGCTGTATTTACTCAGCATGTTCAGTATTCATTACCAGTATGTGTAGTCTGAAGTTTTTCATTTCCATTGTAATCTGTTTTAATCTCCGTCTCGTTCTTTGTTCATACATTCCAACATCCAATTCTCGTTGCGTATTTAGCGTTCAGCGTGTCCGTTTTCCTCTCAGTGGTTTCTTTTCGGCTTTCACCACTGGCAGCCATACGGACCTCTCATTCTGGATATCCATTCCGCAGCAAAGCTTGTTCTTCTGTTGCTGTTTCACTATTGTGAGAATTTGTTTACAGACACAGGGGTCGGCCCTGAGCTAAAAAACCCCAATTTGGAGGAACAAGGTGCCAGCTTTTATCTAACCCCTACCCAGCGCAGACGTTTCCTGCTAGGAAGATCCTGCCAGGACGATTCTTTACATTGTTTCATTATTCTCACGTTAACAAATATTCCATGTAGCTATTATAACTGCATATTGTACTATTGCGTCTACCTTTTCAGTCATTTTGTCCTTGCGAATCCATGTTATAGTCGTGCTTTGTTCTTGATCTATAACAATTTCACTGCTGGCTTGCAAGGTATGTCGGAGATTCAGTGAGGGTAACAATAAAGATATGAGTGTGTATATTAGTGTTTTGTCGTTAATAATTAACAGTCGGTGTTTTTATTAAGTGACATATGGCTGTTTTCCTTAACGAATGACAGGGGAGTGTTTTTATTAATGAGTGAAAAGGTTGGTTTTGTGTATTTATAAAGTGACTGTTGGATATTGTAATGTATGAGTGACAGGTAGGTGTGTTCATTAATGTGTTACAGGTGGGTATTTTCACTACAGAGTTACAGATGCGTGTTTTTTATTAAAGAGTGATAAGCGAGGATGACCGTTGCTGCAGCAGATTCACAAAAAGCCAATAAAACATGCATGTACTTTTGAGGTAATACTTTTGCTAGCAATTTTTTTACATGATGAAGTTGCGTCAGCCTCACGAACAACCTGATGTATTTCTTGGCTTACTACATGCCTAGGCGAGCACTAGACCTATATCTTGTATCTTCAGAAAAAGCCGAGAACGACACGCGGGCAGAGACAGAGTGGAGGTAAAAAGACCTTTTATCTGCCGTAAACCTCCTCTCCTCCGTATATCAGCATACTACTAAAACGTCTACCAATAATGTAAACGTAATATGTATATATAAACTAGTTCTCAACTTAGATTTTTTTTTCTCTACATTACAAGCAATAGTGGTATCCTGAACTATTTGTTTACAAAAAAAGTATAAATAATATAAAATAAAAACTTAACACGATTAGAATTTTAAAGCCTAATAAAATTAATATACTTCAGGTTATGCACTATTCACATTTAGTAGTAAAGCTTGTGAAAATACTTGTGGCCAAATATATTGCATCTGAAAGTACACAATGAAAAACACTACCATTGAGAACACTACAATATGTGGAATAAGACATATCTTGTGGTAAAACAGACACAGATGGAGGAATAGACAGCAACATCAAAAAGTATGAGGTGAATTAATCGTATCGCGAAATGTAGCAATCTGTATTGCTTGATAAATTTGCCAGCGACTTCCTAAATATCAGGTTAGCTCAAAAATTAAATCTTCAACTCAGATAGTAAGGCAGCTATATTATACGCCTGCGAATCATGGACAATAAATATGACAATAACCAAGAAGTTAAACTTAAAGTCGACCAAAAATAAAATGGAACATTAGACAGTGTGAGAACTCTTGGCGTGCATTTGCTGAAGGTCTATGTTATTAGCGAGCTACACAGTAGTGATAATAATTGACAGACTTGTATTAAGAGGCGAGCTAAATAAGGCCATCCATAATACGGGCAATCTATTGCTACAGTGACCACAATAAATTTAATCACGAAGATTAAACGCATGCATCATGGAAAGAGTCGATATACCAGACTTAAGGAACTTAAATGGAATCGCTACTTCTGCAATGAAAAGAGATTACATTGTCACACAATGATTCCGCACTGCCTAGGAGAAAAGTAGCATAGTGGTTAGTGCACTGACTTCCTTGCTCAGTGGTCTATGGTTCGATCCCCAGATGAGGTGGGATTTTTATAGGCCACAAACGGCTCCTGGGTTGACCCAGCCCCAATTGGGTACCAGAGCAACTTCTTGGAAAGTTAAGGCGGCTGGCGTGATGCTGACCACATCACCCCTAGTGTGCCGATGGTCAAGAAAATATGGGCCTAACATCATTTTCCCAATATGCCTCAATGGGCGTGTAACGGGATCCTCTACCCTGTTTAGAAGAGGAAGATGGCTAATTTAAATAGCGTGCCGTAAAAGATAGGACATGTCATAACAAATGCACAATGCATGGGCGTGAGAGATCAACAGTTTGAGATAAACTGATCGGCACGAAAACTAAAACAAGATATTCATCAGCTATCCAAAAATAGTGTCGCATGCCGATATTTGTTTCTCTTTCTTGTTATTCCATGTAAGACATACGCCTACAAATGGTTCATGCCCATCTGGCATTTCCTGAACCATATATACCTGATCTTTTCATGTCTTTGCTTCATCTGCTTATAATTTCTCTTCTCCGTGATCGTTTGTTGTCTTGTTTGTATTGAGAACGGGGGCTGGACTGCTTTTTTTAAAATTAACCTTGGGGATTGAATAACAAAAACAGCCACATCATGCTAATGTAATAGCCCTAGTTTGAGTTGTTGTCATACACCAGTATTAACCTTGGAGATTTAACAACACAGCCACATAATGCTAATGTATAGCCCTAGTTCCAGTTGTTGTCATACACCAGTATTAACCTAACCCCAAACCTGTTTCAAGCGGTTGTAATTAATAATGTTTGACAAACGTTTTTGTGTCCCTTTTAAAAAAAAGCGTTTAAAAAAACAAAACAAACACAAAGCAAAACTCCGCGTAGTGATGTATACTAATACTGGGGGGAGGGGGTTGTATACTATGTTACATTCAATCGTATGGATTATAGAAACCTAAATACAATTATTTGTAGTGAGTGTGAGAGAATATTTTGCCATCAAACTAAGTGTGTAAATATTCGGTGCCCTTTTATTTTCTTACCTTCTTAAACTGTTTCCTGGGATGTTGGCTTCCCTCGTCTGAGGGATCGTAAAACATAACCAGGGTTACGTCCATTTGCTTGAGAAAATTCTGGAAGTTACTGTCATCTAGCGCATACACTTCTTTCGTCCCTATGAAAGGGTCCATCTTTCCTGATAGCGGTGCAGACGATGCTAACGGTTGTAATGATCGGACATGTTCCTCTTTTCCTAATTTTGCAAAAAAAGATTTTTTCGTTCTTACTTCACCGGGTTGTGGATAACTGCTTCCGGGTGCTCGTGAAGCAGTAGGATGGACAATATGGGATCTTGTTAGTGCCTGGTTATATCTTGGTTTAGTTATCCCCGCCGCCTCTGGAATTCGTGGAGGTATCATTGGAGCACCTGGCGGTTTAGGTGGTTTACGAGCCACATAGGTAGGACGTGGTGCATCATATGGTTCTTGCTGTCTTCTTGGTGATGGTGGAGCTGCAGGTGTTACATCAGCTGGTACAAGAAACTTATACACGGAATGTTTTGCTCTTTCCTCGTCCGTCTTTGGAAATACGAGTTGAGGAAGTTGAACACCTACCTTTTTTTTCTCTGGTGGTGCTTTAGATTCTTCAATTTGGGCAGCATCCCAACGCTTTGGTGCAGCCGTTGCACCAACGCTTATAGCAGGTGGTGGGGGAGGAGGTGGTGGTGGTGGTGGTGGTGGCATAATACCAGCCTGAAAGCAAACTCCAGTGTTGGAAGTTGGTGGTTCCATTGGTCGTGGCGGGGTAGCGGGTCTCTGCAGTTTTACTGGCGATGGGGTATCTGGTGTTAGTGGTCTAAGAAACTTGTAGACGGCATGCTTTGATCTTTCCTCAGCGTTCTTTGGGAATACTAGTTGTGGGAGTTCAACGCCTGCTTTTTTCTTCACTACTACTTTTTGCTGGGGTTCACCAGTTTCGACAGTATCCCATTTTTTTGGTCCACCGCCAATTGCACCCCGTCCTGGTGGAGGAGGTGGGGGTGGTGGGGGAGGAGGTGGTGGTGGCATACCAGACACAAAAGGAGGAGGTGCTGGTGGTGGTGGCATACCAGACACAAAAGGAGGAGGTGGTGGTGGTGGTATACTCGACTGAAAAGGAGGTGGTGGTGGCAGACCAGACTTGAAACAAACTCCGGTACTGGAACCCTGTGGTGGTGGTGCGTGTGGTGGCGTAGAAGGCCTCTGAAGTTTTTTTGCCGTTGGTGTAGGTGGTGTAGACGGTACAAGAAATTTGTAGACAGCATGTTTTGATCTTTCTTGAGCGTTCTGTGGGAATACTAGCTGAGGGAGTTGAACACCCACGTTTTTTTTCTCAGGCGCTTTTGCCGTAGGTTCACCTGTTTCGACAGCAGCCCATTTGCGTGGACCACCAGGCGCTCGTGCTTGAGGTGGCGGCGGTGGTGGTGGAGGTGGTGGTGGCGGAGGCGGTGGAGGAGGTGGCATTCTTATTATTCTTTGTTAGCGTTTACTGTGGTGGTGTCAGTTTAACACAATTGTTTACAGTGCTGTTTGCTAGATGTTATCGATTAGTTAATAAGGCCGAGCAGACGTTTCTCTAATGTTACCTGTTGATTGTCACTTGCAAATGAAACGGGCATTACTTGTGAGTCAGATCATGCAGCAGTCAATGTGGGTCATCACGTGAATTGAAATCAAGAAATATGAGTTGCCTGCGTAGTATACTTCATTGTTGATTACTGATATTTGAAGTTGTTACAGAAACTTTACCGCCGCCACGGCCGTTGACCGGCCTGCCGACATGGTCCAAGGTCAAAATGTGTCGACATGACGTCACTTTCGTTGTGAAGCCGATAAGTATCGTAATGTGCTAATTGGTGCGTAAATACGTTGGTGTGCATTGTTTGTTGGACAAAACCTGAAGTCTGAGTAATGTGCTGATTGGTGCGTACATTTGTATGTGTGTGCATTGTGCTTGGACAAAATCTGAAATCTTAGCAAGCCGTTTGGAGCGTACCAAATTGTGGACTCACTTGCTTCATTGTGGAATCCATTCTGACTATCAGAATATCTTCTTAAACAATCATTATGTCTCATGCTTCTCCTTCATTTTCCTTAAGAAACGTATTCTAAGCTATAGCTGGCGCCAATTAAGAACACCTGACTCAAGATCATAAAGTGCAACTGTGGTGGCTTCCGCAGTAAATTGATTGAAACATTCCATTTACTCAATTTAGTCACTTTTTATGAGGCCGATCCGATTCTATTCTTTCTTGTTCTTGTTCACAAACATTTTAATTTAATAATATCAAGTCATGTACAAAGACGGTGACTTGCTGAAGAAGACGGCCAGTGGTTTTCTTGATCTTATGTCACAATACTGTACAACAATTTCCTTATTACTATTTAATTTTATATTCTCCCAAAGTGTCAGAAAACCTGTCGGGCTTTTCTACAACCTGTTACTATATTTCCTAATAACTCTGTGAAACAACACAAAGTTTGATGTTGGCTTCACTCTAGATAATCTTTTTCCCACATACTTTTTCTACATATTCAATACTACACACATCTTAATAATCATAATAATGATACAAAGGTTGTATTTCTTACCGCATCAAATGAAAATTCCCTACTAATATGGTTAATTGCGATATATATGGTCAAATTCAGATCGCTTGCTGGTGCAGATCAGCACAGTCAGGACAGTACTATTATCTTGCTTTTAACACAACTTTATTGTAGAAACAATTTTCTAAAGTGGCGACGAACGCCTCTCCCAAATGATTTTTATCACCCTCATAGTATATTTGACTCCAGCCAATCAGGACCTGTTTGGCTTCTAGCGTCTTATTTTTAAACTGACCTCAAATTTTCAAATCTTGGACTACCCTACCCTTCCGTTCTATATATCTCACATACAAACAAACCTTGACTATTGCTCCACAATCTGGGATGGTTGTTCTATGTCCAACACAAAAAGACTCCATTCACTACAAAAGCGTGCAGTGCGTCTAGTTTCTGACAACTGCCACACATAGTGTGTAGATCTATATAAAGATCTCAAAATACTGCCTCTAAGAAAGCGCTTTCTGTTCAACAAAGCTAAATTTGTTCACAAAATCCTGTCACAGAATGCTCCAACATATCTGTGGCCAATGTTCAAATACAATGAAAGACGCAGTCAACGCCTTAACAAAATACAAGTGCCCAAGCCTAGGCTTGACTTATTCAAGAAAAGCTTAGCTTACTCTGCTGCTCATCTTTGGAACTATCTTCCACATTATCTAAAACATAACAACCTCAGTCCCTATTCATACAATCGTAAACTTTTCGAATACTTTATGAGTTCTGGTTATCTGCCTCCCCTAATGTGATTATTTTTCGGAAGAAATGGTATAATATCGAGTGTAGGTTTAATGATGATGTTAGTGCTTTTCAACATATTTTGTTTCATGGTAATACTTAGTTTGTACTTTTCAACATATTCTATTTCATGTTTATAATTAGATACTGTGAATGTGAGTATGCTATTATTTTACCTTTACAACTTTGAATTCCTTGAATTGATGGGTAAAATATATGTGAGAATAAATGAAATCAGTATAAAAGACGAGAGAAAGGAAGGGCAGAATGTCAGACGGGCCTGTGAGCCCAATTCTCAACCCCTTGAAAATAAAGTTCGTTCTATCTATCTATCTATCTATCTATCTATCTATCTATCTATCTATCTATCTATCTATCTATCTATCTATCTATCTATCTATCTATCTATCTATCTATCTCTATCTATCTATCTATCTATCTATCTATCTATCTATCCATCCATCCATCCATCCATCCATCCATCCATCCATCCATCCATCCATCCATCCATCCATCCATCCATCCATCCATCCATCCATCCATCCATCCATCCATCCATCCATCCATCCATCCATCCATCCATCCATCCATCCATCCATCCATCCATCCATCTATCTATCTATCTATCTATCTATCTATCTATCTATCTATCTATCTATCTATCTATGTCTCACTCTCTGATAATGTTTGTACTTTTCAACATATGTTACGTCATGCTTATAAGTAATTAATGTTAATATGAGTGTGCTATATTATTATTTTACTTTACAACGTTGAATTCCTTGAATTTGATATGTAAAATGCATATGAGAATAAATGACTTCAGTATGAAAGGTGAGAGAAAGGAAGGGCAGAATGTCAGACGGGCCTGCGTGCCCAATTCTCAACCCTTTGAAAATAAAGTTCGTTCGTTCGTTCGTTCCTCCACTATCTGTCAAGCTGAGAAAGAAGTAGTCTATTCGTTTATCTGTCTTCTGTCAATATCTCCTTTATTTACTACTAGTTTATAATTCTGACAAGTAATTTGTGATCCTGTTGCTGTCTGTCACACAGTGGATACATTCTTATAAGTTTATTCATTATATTTACTATTATCGTTTTCCTACTATCTAACCTTGTATGCTTTGCTTTTGGTTCAAATTCAAATTTCTGTAAACAACGAACTAGTGACACGACCACCAATGCTCCATTCCCCCTCTCTCTTACTACATATATATTTTTATATAAAAAAATTCCACGTTACATCGTAATTTTTTTCTTTTTCTTAACTGCCGTTCTCATTCAGAACGAAACAGCGCTTTTGTAGTACATCACAAAATTTCGACAACGCGTTTTCTTTACGTTACCTTATAGTTAATTTTTAGCCTGAAATACACTGTGTGTGTGTATATATATTCTGGCGTGTCCAACTGTGTGGATATTGTATTAGAACCACGTGTTGAGCGAAGAGGGTGTGGTGAAGTGGGATGTTATAAATATTTATAGGGGACTTAGTGTACTGACTGAGATCAGCTGTGAAGGTATCTATATCTAATAAGAGTAGTGTATTATAGATAACCTTACTTGCTGCCACATATATATATCTCAGTCAGAATTATTCTGGAATAGTGTGATGACTACGTTGTATGTCTAGGGTATGTGTATGATGAAGTGTAAGTCATAACAACAACAGACAGATAAACAATTTAATTTATTCCACCACACTTGACAACACTGTGACACTCACATACATAAAACACTCTACAAGGATATCTTAAAGGAGTCACTGATAACTTTTCAAATAACAATATGTATTCATTGCTGTCATGAATGAATATGTGTCCTGATTCAAATACAAAGGGAACCAGGAATCACAATCAATTTTAATTACAAGTTATATGTACAGAATTTATCAATATGAATATTGTAGTGACATATATTATTAAAAGTATCCTATGTGTGTCAGTTGTGTAGTAGTAATATGAGGTAATACTGGTTTTGTTTTGTTCAAGCTCTGTTGGTATTTGTCATCATGACTTCAATAGTTTGTCTTTATTGGAACTAGTATTGGAGATGTTCTCAGTTCCTGATATTAAAACAATTTACTTCCCCTCTTAAGTTTATGTTACAATGTTATTTTAAGATGGGGTACATAATTTTGAGCTCAGCTGGCCACATCAGCTTATCTTGCGTGATGGCGGCAGGAAAAGACTCCTCTGCTCGATTTCTCCCCTGTGCTCTGGAGACACCTCACTGATAGCTAAATGGACCAAGGAGTATGCTGTCCGACTCTGGATTCAGCAAAGCTCTGACCAGGTGCTGCTCAATACCATCAAGACCACGGTCCCACAATTCATGGAAATACACAGATACGTTGACTAGCAATGAATTCTGGCACAAATACTGGCACAAATTCCCATCTGCTTATGTTCCAGGCTTTTATTTAGCAAAAATATGAGCTGGCTTCAACGCACTGTTGCTTTATCAAGCTTATTTGAACTAGTGGTCTCGAACTAACGCTCCTAAGTGATTATATCAGCGAGTCTGGCCAATGGAGCCACGTTTCGACAAGTGTTTGAAAAAATTTTACCTTCCTACGTCTCCCCTAACAACCAAAGATAGTATTTATAGTCCGACCAATCGTGTTTAGTCTTATATTTGTTGCGCTCCAATCAATTTGGAGTTTACATGGTAGGCTATTTCCGTACGTAAGGTTTTTTCAAACACGTTATAAAAAAAATTTTATGAGCAGAAATGATTTCATGCTGTCAGGCATCCCCACTATTTTATTTTGGTTATA
>JAMPIV010006165.1:0-24000 GCA_024509875.1 Oreohelix idahoensis | reverse complement strand
TGCACTTCACAAGGAAATAACACACAATATATTTCAATACCAAATAATTATTTTAAAGTATTTTCACAAATATTTTTCGTTTGATTTCCTATATTTTTTTATACATACCAACCAAAAGCACTTTACTGAATTAATATATGTTATGTATCTACTGTCTGTTTTTAAGAAACATCAACGCTAAAGAGGAAATTCTGCACCAATCTTTGGGATGGCATATTTATTACATTACAGAAATAGTGGTATTCATAAAATAAATAAAATGACATCTGTGAACTGAATGTGATAAACATGGTGTAGGTAAAGTTTTATAGTAAATGTGCACTAGATTATTTTGAACTTTTTATTGCCAAGAATTTAAGTCTATGTTCGCCAATCTTACCTTTTTTTTTTTTCAGTCAGTCCAGGTTACAACTTCACAATGTTTGACAGATAGGGCCTACACTTTCACAAGGTTTGACAGATAGGGCCTACACTTCACAAGGTTTGACAGAATTAGGGCCTACACTTCACAAGATTGACAGATTAAGGGCCCTACAACGTTCACAAGATTTGACAGATAGGGCCTACAACTTCACATGGTTGGACAGATAGGGCCTACACTTCACAAGATTGGTCAGATAGTGGGCTACACTTCACCAGATTTGACAGTTAAGGCCTAACACTTCACAAGATTTGAACAGATAGGGCCTACTTTTTTTTCACCAATTATCAATTTTATAGCATTTCACTAAGATTCCTCATCCAAGTTTTCATGTTTTTATATACAACAAATGCACATAACTAAAATAATGTATTTAGCTGGTATTAATGATCCCGCCTTCTAAAGGCGAAGGGCCTGTCAATTTACAACCAAGAACTATAGTCCGTCGGTTATCAATCAATCAATCAATACCCTTTAGCTCCCCAAGGAGCATAGGCCCTTCAACAAACACATTGCCAAGTCTTCCGGGACCTGTGCCATCCGCTCAAAGTTCTCTTTCCATGTTTTTCATTAATATTTTCACCTCTGTTTCCAGTTCTATTCTCCTTTGTGTTTTTTGGTTTACCTCTGCTCTCTATCCCTGTGGATTCCAGAACAAGGGGACTGGCCTTGTAATGCTACTCAACAGGTTTTCCTCTATGACGTGTCATAATCCATCGCCAGCCTTCTTTTTCTCAACTCTAGTTCCACTGGCACTTGTCTGGGTTCTTGTCATCAATTCCAATTTGTGACTTTGTCTTAACCATTTCAGTCCTTCTATTCAAATGCAAGCAACCCGTGTAATAACAGTCTGTAGCTTTTTCGTTGTTGTGTTTTTTGTTGTTCTTCATATCTCCAGGAGCCATACAATAGGAACTGCCTTCCAACATTTGCGTTTTGAAGATTCGTATTTTTGTGTTGGACTTGATTTCTCTTGTTTTCCCATGTTTTCCAATGCAATGAAAGCTCCTCTTAGCCTTTTTGTATTCTTATTTAGAATATCACAGACCTTGCCTCCAACGTGTGGTCTATATTCAGTACTTCCAAGATATGTGTATGATTTCTACATCTTTTAAGTGGTGTTTTTTCAAAATTTAACCTTGTTAATTATTTCTTGCATTTTTTCCTTCTTGTCTTTTTTTTTGTCTACGTATTGGTTATAGCCAAGCACTATTTGCCTTTGAAATATAAGTGTACTCTGTTTATGTGAAGTGCTGTGTTGATTGAAAGTATAAGCCAGAAAATGACTACAAAATCTTCCCACCAGCTAGCATGTAATATCTTTGAAAAGGACTACAAGCCTGACTAGTGTTGATAGACAATGAGTTCTAAAAAGAACATCATTTATCTGCTAGCGTCATAAAGCCCTGAAAAGGACTTGTCTTGAAAAAGACTGCCAGCTATGCCAATGCTGTCCATACCTCCTCAGTGTTCAGTTTTATTTTTGTAAACAAAGTATCTCGTTCAACCCTTGATGGGTTATAATTACGATATATAGTGTAATAAATTCAAGACAATAAAATCTGATTTTCGATATTTAAATATTGTATCTTCCTCCCCCCTCCACTCAGTCCAAATAGAGTAAATCAAAACCAAAATTGTGTGAATGTATGTGTGTGTGACCTCCCCTTTCCAAGAAACAAACAATAAAAATTAAAAAAAAATAAAAAACAAATAAAAAAAAATAAATAAAAAAATAAAGACACTAATAAAAAAATAACAAACAAAAAATAACTAAAATGAAGTCTTTCACAAATACCCTGTTGTTACAAGGTCAAAATGGGTCAGAAAGGTGGGGGGAGGGGGGGGGGGATTGTCCAAAATTGCAACAAATCCACCAATTATCTGACATCAGCCATACAAGCACCCCATCAGCCATACAAGCACCCCATCAGACTAAACCTTTTCCTCCCATCATCATTGATCTTTATATATTAATTTTAGTTCTTGTTACATACTGTTTAACATATTGTACAATTCTCTAGGTCTATCTATTCTCAATACCTGTTCCACAGTTATGGATGCATCACATGCCTGTAAATAACCTAATATTGATTTTCTCTGTTGTTCATACTTCCTATATTTTAATAGGAAATGCTTTCTATATCATTTTTTTTTTTTCTTAGACAGTCTGGCACAGTATAAGGTTTGGGGAGGGGGGCATTCTATTCTAAAACAGCCCATTCCTAGTTGCATCAGTCTAAGAAGTTTTCTTATTGCTAGGAATATTTTAGTTCTCAGGCATGTTCTTGTTGGAGCGTTGAACAATTTATATGCAAGTTTGCCCCCTTCAGGGGACTTCCATCCCACTCTACTGTCCATTCCTCAGTTATTTTTCTTTTAATTAAGCTTTTGATTGGTTTTACTCATCCTAACATTTATTTGGTTTCTAATATTTGTACTTTTCTTAGCTTCTGTATCCGCCTTTTCATTTCCTTCTTTGCCAACATGTGAAGGTATCCAAGCTATAAGAACAAAATATCCTATGGACCTTAGGGAAGTATTTGCCAGTAATATCTCTTCTGCTATATCAGGTCTACTGCATTCTCGTAAGTTTCGTATAGCTTGAATAGCAGAAAGTGAGTCTGTTAATATTGTCAATTTATGAGGAGAGTTGCTAGAGAAAATTTCCACAGCTTTCAGAATTGCAACCATCTCTGCTGTTAAAAGATGTTTTTTTTTTTTTAAATTAATGAAGAAAAATATTCCGTTCAACCTCTGATGGGTCATAATTAGGACATATATTGTTTTCAATTCCAAATAATATGAACAAGTACCGATACGAGAAAGTAGCATCACATTTGTCAAATCATTGTAAATAGGGAAAATCACAATTATCAATTATGCCTGTATGTTAAAAAACAAACAAACAAAAACGAAATCAAGAAGAAACTCTAAACAACAATAATATTAAAGTGGAGGGGTGTAAAGGCCTGATGGTTCCAGTTATATAACTAACTTTAACAGATATTTAATTGACTTTCATCTGTTAAAAGTCATAGGCCTATGCATTGTAAGAACAGCATCAGATTATGGAAGCGAAAAGATGTATTATCTGTTATAGGCCCTACTATATCCTTTCAGCATTTGCCACACGTTAGTGTTTAGCGAACTGCTTTAATTTTCATACTATATAGGCCCTAATTGCTTTGGCATTTTGGTGAATGGGTCAAATAAATAGTTCAAAACTACATAGGATAGAAAGAGTGAGCCTATCGCCAACACAGTTTCGAGCTTTGTCAAAAATAACGCCCGACAAACACTGAGGTCGCCTTAAAAATACAATTTCAAATCCAACGTGGAGGTCGCCAGTAACACTGTCCTTTAACAACGAAATTGATAAACAACATCGAGCGAAAGACAAAAGCTTGAAGATGACAAAGGTTTACATTCCTCGATCTGTTAATAAATAAAGACAATTTTCAAAACTTACATATGGATTCCTCCAGCTTGCGAAAAAATAAAGTTGTTCCCAATGTTGCCACTTTTTTTTTTTTTTTTTTTTAGTAAAGTACATTGCCTTAAAAAAAGGAATGTTGATTATGAACTATCCAGAATAAATTCAATATATATCCTAATTATAACCCATCAGAGGTTGAACGGGATATTTTTCTTCATTAATTTTTGTTTTTTAAATGTCGATTTTATGAATAGCGTAATCCGGCACTTTAGTTTAAAGCAAATTACGTTAACAGTAACATAGTTTGGAATCGGAAGGTACAGTTTTCCAATAATGTTGTTTTTTCCTGACAATAAAAATCTGTTGCATAATTGTTAACTTGTTTTTTTTCCTGCATTTAACATGTCACTTTGTAAAACAGTTTTGTTAAATGCACCCAGCTACCTCGGTAAATGAGTAAACATCTTCCATCAAATTGCGGGGGGGGGGGGGGGGGGATGTACCGCCCGTTATGTATCTTGCTTTCGCCAAGTGGGTCAGTTTCTGACAACTGGTGCTTACAAGTTCTTCGAAAATGAACATGTCCAGAGTAGTATAATGATTTATACACGCTTTTTAAACAGAACAGTCAGACTTCAATTATTATTATTTTTTTTTTTTTGGGGGGGGGGGGGGGGGGGAATACTACCCGCATTAAGGATCCCGGAAATAGTAATGGTCTGTGCTGCAGAGACGTACTAAGAGGGTTCGAAGGGACGGTCCACCCAGGGTGAAAGCCTGGAAGGGGTTACCATCAGACACTATTATGATAGTAGGCTTACTTACTGTTAAAAATTTACTTGCAAGTGTTTTCCTTTATGGTGGTGGGTGCCAAAGGTAGGACTCACCCCGGGTACAAAATACTGAAGGTACGCTTGTGCTATGATGTATATTAAAGTACAAGATATGTTCATTTTTTTTAGTTGTTCTGAGATGATCCATCACAGTTTTCAGGTAAATTGAAATTACAAAGTAAATCATCCCATGGATCAAAAACTGTTCTCACCACAGTTTCGGGAGAAAAATCAGTGTTTTGCACAGTTGAAAAATTGTTCGTGGTTGACTGATGAGAGTTTCATGAATAGCAGAAGCAACCAGTTTTTAAAACATCCCTCTAGCGTCTAATCATAATGATAGAAAATTGCTTGCATGGTAGTGCAAGTAAGGGTTAAAAAAGGATCCCGTTACACGCCCATTGAGGTATATTGGGAATATAGTGTTTGGCTCATATTTTCTTGATCATCGGCACACTATGGGTGATAGGGTTAGCATCACTCCTACCGCCTTAACTTTCCCAGAGTTGCTCTGGTACCCAATTTTTGAGGCTGGGTCGACCCCGGAGCCGTTTGTGGTCTAAACATTCCCATCTCAACTGGGGATCGAACCATGGGAGCATGACACACAAACCGAGCTAGGAAGCCAGTGCAACTTAAAACATACCACTGTACACTAATGATACCGGATCATTGCTTACCGAGTAATGCTGTACCTGTCCTAAACGGCCCCCGTTACATGCCTTACGATTGTAAACGTAGGGCGCGGTTCTAGGCTTGTTTTTGTTTTCTGTTTTCTTGTGTATTGATCCATTCCACGTGTTTTGTTTTCTGGTGTATGAAGCCTAATCACCCACGTGTTTGTTTTTCCCTCTGGTGTATGGAGCCCATTTCACGTGTTTGTTTTCAAATCTCACACTGTGAACTTGCCTTTTTCACGTGCACTTTGAAAAACGTGTTCAAAGTTTTAGGGTTAGTAGTTGAAAAGAAGGAAGTGTCACATTAAAATGAAATGTTGTATGAAGATCCCAACTGCTAGCCGTATGATATTGTGTATATTAAACTACGTAATGTCCATTCATAACCTTGGGTCAATTTTTGGCCAAAAGTGGAGATGTCATTGTTGTTTAACTAGGGCTGCTGAGCTTCTCGCTCTTTTGTAGCCAATACCAGTTTAATGAGTCCTTGGCGTTATCTGCACTGTAGATTTAGGCTTTTCTTGTGGCTTGTCTGCCAATCCGAAACTTGTTGAGTTGAAGTCATGAGTTCCAGTTTCTCCAGCGTGTGACATACTATGCATTTCCAGTCATCCAAGGGGGCTCACCAACTATGCAGAGCTAATATACTGTGTTCTGGTTCTGGGATATCCCAAGAAATTGCAATGTCCTGCACAGAGCCACTTCTCAGCTCCCCCTGCTTATCACTGGGTCCACAGTGAGATCATCATGCCTGCAGTCATCCAGGTCAAAGTTAAACAATCGCATCTGGGGCTCAAGTGATTTCTCCAAGTTTAGTCTGCAATGCTAGGTTCTCACCAAGTTTCACCACTGGTGAAATTCTGGATGTGTGTGGATCATTTCAAGAGTTAATGAAGTTGTAATTAGCCTCACAGACAGAGGTTCACTTCCACATGTATATTATTGCAGCATATTGCATAGCTGATGGTCATATAAAGATGACTCGAGATATGCCTCCATGCAGGGTGGGGATGGAATAAAACAGTAATAACTCGATGAGGGGTCAAAGATTAAGAGTTGAAAGGTAGCACCAGGCAAAGCAATGTTGGGTATTAAGACCTAATAATTTGAGGCATCTCCTACGATGAATGAGGCGTTGTTCAAGATGGAC
Source organism: Oreohelix idahoensis (assembly GCA_024509875.1). Lineage (NCBI taxonomy): Eukaryota > Metazoa > Mollusca > Gastropoda > Stylommatophora > Oreohelicidae > Oreohelix > Oreohelix idahoensis. The sequence goes on along the minus strand of JAMPIV010006165.1, from coordinate 17,480 downwards.
TCCATTAGCAGTGTCGGAGGAGCAGGATCTGATCGCAGTTACCTGGATGTCTATAGGACCGTGGTGGTCCGGCCATTGAAGTGAATGGCTATTGGTGTGGATTCCTCCAAGGAGATGCTAAAGAGGTGCTGCTGGCATTATCTGTCCCCAAGTCGTTGACCTGTATAGTCAATATATGCTTCACTGCAACATTAGCATATTATGGTGTAGATGACTTTTCATGACTCGCGAGTGAAGGCATCGGTGATGGTGAACGTGGCCTTGGGAAATGACACCTTACGGGGTAGAATGACATTTTCGCACGTAATGCATCGTGCTGTGCCACAAAGTCGAGTGCCAAAGTCATCGGTACTCTCAGTTGTGACAGGGTTGTGAAGCAAGAAGATCCGTTAGGTTCCTGTCGCGTCTAAAGGATACCTGAGGCTCCTCTCTGAACACTTCTCTAGTCCCATAATCCGCTTGGAGAATAAATAAGTGATGGAAGACGAAATTTTTAACTGCTGTGCTATGTGGTTAACAAAATCAATAAAGCAAGATAAGTCAGCTTCAGACATATCAATAAAGCCTACGCTATCATCGATATATAAGCGATACACCATGGGGAAAAGACCAGAGTACTGTGGCCAACTATGGTGCTCTAAATGGCCTATGAAAAAGCAGGCAAGTTGGGACCCATTGTCACAGGAGCAGTGACATACGGGTCGAGATGACGAAATATAAAGAATAATGGACCGACTATGAGGAGGAAAGAAATACTCTCGATGCGGGTTACGGAAAAAGGAAAGGATGCGAGAGAACACCACGTCATACGGAACAACGATGACGACACAGAGGGTTACAAGATGTCCACTGAACAAGAAGGGCGCTCCATTCACCCCAAGGAGAAAAGATCAAGAATAATGAAAGAACTGAGAAAAAGAACTAGAGGCCAATCAACTCTGTATTAGCCGCTTATTCACGAATATAAAATACCCCATTTGTAACACTTGGTAAGTGCGTTTAATGATCAAAGAGCGTTTGTGTCGTAGGAAAGAGAAATCAAAATGACCTGTAGGTCAACCCAAGGGTTTAAATCGAACGTTGTCCAAGGGGATACCGGGGACAGGAGAACCCTATGAATTGAATGACTGTCAAGGAGGGGAAAAAGAATAAATCAGAGGTCGAAGCAACCTAAATTATATAGCTGGAGCAAATAAAAGAACTATAAACTTTTCAAGTGACTGTGTCTTATTGTGTACCTCTAAGTGGAGTAGTGAATTTGATTAGCTGTTATATAAGTTGAAGTTGGAAAGATTGGTTTCACCACTCACCCACCACTGTCCACCACAACAACAGACCACCACTATCACAACAGACCACTATACGATCACACACCCCAACTACGGGCCAACAAAGGAGGCAGTTACCTAAAGATAGTGAATATTGTCGGGCGCTGCTATATGAGATGATGACGGCAACATATAGACGGCGGGGTGCGATATATGATTCCCTGTGACATGTGGTGGTGTGAGTTTGGTCCCGGTGACCAGGATTCGGATCCGTCTGGATTGTCGTCGATACTGAAACGTGAAACTGTCTACAATCAAGAGATCATGTAACGTGAAACTGTCTACAATCAAAAGATCCTGAAACGTGAAATTGTCTACAGTCAAGATATCCTGAAACGTGAAATTGTCTACAGTCAAGAGATCCTGAAACGTGAAACTGTCTACGATCAAGAGATCCTTTAACGTGAAACTGTCTACAATCAAGAGATCATGAAACTTGAAACTATCTACAATCAAGAGATCCTGAAACTTGAAACTGTCTACAATCAAGAGATCCTGAAACTTGAATCTGTCTACAATCAAGAGATCCTGAAACTTGAAACTGTCTACAATCAAGATATCCTGAAATTGCGAACCTGTCTACAATCAAGAGATCCTGAAACTTGAAACTGCCTACAATCAAGAGATCTTGACACTTGAAACTGCCTACAATCAAGAGATCTTGAAACGTGAATCGTCTACAATCAAGAATTCCTGAAAACGTGGACCCTGTCTGCAAATCAAGGGACAGTCAAAGAAATCAAAGACATGGTAGCCAAGGCCTAACTCATGGACTGACCAGTTAACTATAATTTAGTTAAATTAATTTTTGTGTAACAAAATTTCCCTTTATTGAAACATTGTGTATTTTTAAAAATTATTATATTGTTCACGGCAAATAATAGGAAAAAGGTGGAGTGAGGAATATTAGTAAGTAGGATTATCGACCAAACAGTAAGAAGAGTAAGAAGATTATATTTTCCTTGGAAAATGGCAGAAGGACAAGGATTAGATCCAAATACGCTAGCATTGTTACATGTTACGAATGCCCTAGAGAGGTGGAGTATGGAAAACACGCAGACTGGTTTGCAACAAAGCCACGAGACCTATAGAGGAGAAGCAGGAGGTTGTAAAAAATGGATTGCAAAAATAGAGAGATATGCTTACTCCATAGGGGCAAACGAAGAAGAAAAACAAAGGTTAGCTTTTCGAACTAGTGATGATTTGTTGAATGATTTTTGAGAAGAAGATTTGAAGAGGAACCTTAGGAAACATGGGAAGAGTTGAAAAGAGGATTGTTGAATAGATACGGGGAGTCGGTGGACCAACATTATCTATGGGGACAGCTTAGGCAAGTAAAACAAGAGTCAGGAGAATCAGTCCAGTTGTTTAGTGATAGATTAAAAAACCTGGCAGAAGAAGTATTTAGAGAACAAGATATACGGAGTCCAGATATTGAGGGGCAGTTGGTTGGAATTTTTATTGATGCATTATATAAGGATGGAATGAGATTGCTTCTCTTGAGAAAGAATCTCAGAACCTTGAATGAGGCTATACGATTGGCCTTGTCGGAAGAAAATCTGATGAAGAGGTTTCAGGTAAGGTCAGGGAACAATCACGAAGAAAAGAATTGGAAAGAAAATGAAGTTCGATGGACTGGACAGGCAGTTAGCGATAGACCAAGAGGAAGAGATTATCTTGGCCGACATTTAGACGACATAGAAGTGTGGATATAGGAAGAATTTGTGGAAATAGAGCCAGGTTTATGAACAGACGATTGGATAGAAACAGTAAAGTTAGAGAAAACGATTTTCGTAAACGTAGATTACCAAGGGAAGATAACGGACCTAGAATTATTTACAAAGATAGAGTGTGCAACGTTTCGGAAGCACCTAGACACTGAGAAACCTTAAGCAAGAGACGCAATAATATGAATAAGAAGATGCTGGAGATGGATATGTCACACATTGAAGAAACTTGATAGCATTGCAAGGTAGTTCTTGTCCTGGAATCTCCAAGGTAAGTGAGGTAGAGTGGAGACCAAACAACACATTGAAGAAACTTGATAGCATTACAAGGTAGTTCCTTTCCTGGAATCTCCAAGGTAAGTGAGGTAGAGTGGAGACCAAACAACTCATTGAGGAAACTTGATAGTATTACAAGGTAGTTCTTGTCCTGGAACCTCCAAGGTAAGTGAGGTAGAGTGGAGACCAAACAACACATTGAGGAAACTTGATAGCATTACAAGGTAGTTCTTGTCCTGGAATCTCCAAGGTAAGTGAGGTAGAGTGGAGACCAAACAACACATTGAGGAAACTTGATAGCATTACAAGGTAGTTCTTGTCCTGGAATGTCCAAGGTAAGTGAGGTAGAGTGGAGACCAAACAACACATTGAGGAAATTTGATAGCATTACAAGGTAGTTCTTGTCCTGGAATCTCCAAGGTAAGTGAGGTAGAGTGGAGACCAAACAACACATTGAGGAAACTTGATAGCATTACAAGGTAGTTCTTGTCCTGGAATCTCCAAGGTAAGTGAGGTAGAGTGGAGACCAAACAACACATTGAGGAAACTTGATAGCATTACAAGGTAGTTCTTGTCCTGGAATCTCCAAGGTAAGTGAGGTAGAGTGGAGACCAAACAACACATTGAGGAAACTTGATAGCATTACAAGGTAGTTCTTGTCCTGGAATCTCCAAGGTAAGTGAGGTAGAGTGGAGACCAAACAACACATTGAGGAAACTTGATAGCATTACAAGGTAGTTCTTGTCCTGGAATCTCCAAGGTAAGTGAGGTAGAGTGGAGACCAAACAACACATTGAGGAAACTTGATAGCATTACAAGGTAGTTCTTGTCCTGGAATCTCCAAGGTAAGTGAGGTAGAGTGGAGACCAAACAACACATTGAGGAAACTTGATAGTATTACAAGGTAGTTCTTGTCCTGGAATCTCCAAGGTAAGTGAGGTAGAGTGGAGACCAAACAACACATTGAGGAAACTTGATAGCATTACAAGGTAGTTCTTGTCCTGGAATCTCCAAGGTAAGTGAGGTAGAGTGGAGACCAAACAACACATTGAGGAAACTTGATAGCATTACAAGGTAGTTCTTGTCCTGGAATCTCCAAGGTAAGTGAGGTAGAGTGGAGACCAAACAACACATTGAGGAAACTTGATAGCATTACAGGGTAGTTCTTGTCCTGGAATCTCCAAGGTAAGTGAGGTAGAGGGGAGACCATCCATGGAGAAGAGAACTGGAGACGAACATAAAGAAGACTTGGAAAGACTTTCAGCAGATGTCACATGACAGGAAGTCATGTGCTTCTTGGTTAAATTGAGAGTGATGATGAAATCTTGGCACACAACGGTCAAGTGAAGCACCCATTATGAAAATTAATCATTATACGGCTAAAACTGACAAGTCAATTGTAGCAGTACATAACAGTCAATTATTGCAGTACTTGTTATTTATAATGAAAGTGGCTAATTTTAACATTTCTGTTAAGTCCAGATGGTCCCCAGTAATATATCTTATGTAGTGCTTCGTAACATTTTAATCTTAGTCCCACACCCCTTTACAGTATCTTAAGTAGCATCACACCCCATTAGAGTATCTTAAGTAGCCTCACACCCCTTTACAGTATCTTAAGTAGACTCACATCCCTATTCATACAAAATACAACTTAATTTTTATATATTTTGTATTGGCAGAAAAAACTTGATCAAAATCTGATAAGAATGAAGGGCACTTGAGCACTACTCAGTTGGGGCTGTATGTGTTTGTTTTAGAAAAACTCCATCAATTTATCTCATGTCTCATTTTTAACTGTCAGTATATTTTGAGCTGTTGCCATTTCCAAGTAAAGTCATGCAACATGGATACTACATCTGCTGATCACAGTTCTCACTAGAATGTGTGCTTTTGTACCAAGTGTTTCTTTATTAACTAGTAGGTCTGTACATTGTCAACCCATGATGTATTTCCTTTCACAAACTGTAATATTAAATAAAATGTCTCATTCCTACACTAACTAACTGAGACCTAAAAGACACAAGACTGTATTAAGACACAGTTGAATTTCAAAGTGCTCTCAGGCTGTATTTTGTCCGTTATATTTTAACACATTAACTACCGAATTGAAAAACACACTGTGGCCGAATTAAATTTTTTCCCATTTTCATCCTGTAGGTGTTTGCACAAAATAAGCTGTAGTTTTCGTAACTGTTAACATATTTTTATGAATTACACGTCATTTTAAAGATAAATGAATATACTATTACAATAAGCACCGTTTGTAACTCTAATAGAGGTTGTTGCTATTTAACAGCCCTCCGATGGCCGAGGACTTGCAATACTTTCACAATTATAACTGCTTGCGCCCCATCTCTATCAAAATCACAATTTCAATTAATATGCACACCGTTTTCACTCTTGTCCTCATTGCTAGATATATCAGTCAATTGTTGAAACATGTTTCTATCCTATTCAGCCGTTAGACGAGATGTACATGCATTTTTTGTAGTCCTATCACTAGTTGCCACGGTAAACAGTTTTATACGATTATGTAACTAACCCAAAACGCTGAAAAATATGAACATAATATCAATTTTCCAGTGTTCTACAACAACCATGCTTTGGGAATTTGTTTTCTGGTGGCAACTCAAAAGCTCGAACCAGATCAGAAAGTGTTTCAGTACATTTTTCATTTGTTTTATTACTAAAATTAGATTGGCGCTCTGAGCGGCTAGCAGTCCAAATGTGTTTATTTTGTGAGCCGCTGACAGCGGCTTGCGGTAGTTAATGTGTTAAATGTTTATTTTGAGTAATTTTTTTTTTTTTTACATTTTAAGCAGATGAAACAAATAATCTATTTCATAATATGCAGAAGTGTGTTGCATTTGTGTCCTTGAAGGTATTCAATTTGATCTATCAACTGCCATCTTAGCATTGAATATATCTCCATCTTCTGTCTCTTGTCTTGATGGTGCACTCTGATACTCTTTCCTGTCTATCGCTAGATGTTAACTTCCCACTTACAGCACTGTCTTCCTCTACACTCAACTCTTCCTGGCTGCAAAGGTACAGTGTTCTAAACTGGTATCATCATGCTCATCTACCCAGCTGTAAATGAGCACCATAATGTGCTCTTGATTTATGGAAGGCAAAGGCAGCAGGGACAGGAACTGGTCAGCTAAATTGAAAGAGCTGGACCTAGTATGGTGAAGTCTCTAACACTCCACTACCCGGTGATGGGTAACTGTAAATTATGGTTATACTGGGGTTTCTTAACCGGTGGTTCACAGAGCCTATAGTTGGGGGAAAGGGGGTTTGGTTAGGCTGTGCATATCCATAAAATTTCTTAATTTAATTTTACTCTGGAAAATTATGATAGATTTTTACATGTAAGTAAATTTCTTCTTTTTACAGATTGTTAGTCTATTGTATTTCAGTATGACTGTATGTAAGATTAACAATTTTTTCTTTCTAATAAAATGTATTACTTGTATGCCAAAAATGTCATTGTGTATATGTACATTCTTTCTAAGGAGTCCTTGGCCTTCAGTGGACAACCTAATAGGTTGTTGGCCTTCAGTGGACTATATATATATAATTTTTTCCCAGAATTCACATTGTCGGTGTTATATTTGGTACACAATTTATTCTCTATGTTTATGTTGATATGCCTTCCAAGCTATCATGTCAGGTTTCACACCCACATTTAAGAAGCACTGCTGTACAGTTAATGCCATTAATAATGGTTGATGCTTTATACTTTGTTGCTGTTCATTTTATTTTGAATTTGTGTATGCCCAAAGTTTGTGTCATTTATTAGTTTTTGTTAATTGTGAACATTAAAATGAACTAGATTATTTCAGTGGTTTGGTGTATACTAATAAACTGTATTACTAATGTTGCCACGTGTTTTGAGAATTGATAGCTGCAGTGGACTTGTATGGGATGTTTTAGTTTTATGTCATTCGTGTCTTTTTTCATGTGTTCCTAGGTCTCCCTCTCTCACCTTAGGGATTACAGAACAAGGACTGCCTGATAATGATGTCAAAAGATTTCATCTCGGTGTGTGTCCTATCCATCTCCAGTGTCATCTTATCTCTTGTTCCACTAGCATTTGTCTGGTTTTTTATCAGTTCCACATTAGTAATCTTATACCACTTCAATCCTTCTAATGTACGCAAGTACCCATTTATGAAAGTCTGTAGCTTTTTGGTTGTTGTTTTTGTTGTTCATGTTTCAGAGCCATACAATAGGACTGACTTGACATTTCAATTTGAAGATTTTGATTTTTGGGTCTGACTTGATTTCTTTTGAGCTCCATATGTGTATGTTGTTTACTCATCACATTTTAGTTAACAAACACTGTACCAGTATGTCTGCAAAATTTGTGCGGGGTAAGGTAGATGTGGGGGAGCAGAATGAGAGTGCTTAATGGAGGGACGTCCTCGTTTGTCTTCAGACTTCCACATTAATGACTCGAATAAGGCCGTAGTCAGCTCAAGGCTCATGACATCTCCAAACAGTCTTTTGGTACTGAAGTAGGTTGTTGCCATATTCTACTCCATTGCTGTATGTTGGCCAGGACTTCAGAAGGTGTTTGGCTGTCATTGGGCTGGTGCCACAGATCTGTTGCACCTATTCTGTACTTGTGGTATAGATGGTATCTCAATCTGTTGTGTCCAGTGCATGGGCCAGAAAATGGTGACATAGTCTCGCCTAGACAGTTGATGATTTGCATCACAGGAAAGGAAAATGGATGCAATAGCCAGGTAGCACTGGAAATGGCATCCTTGCAGCATGCAGAATCATACATATATCTTGGCAGCAGTGGAGACAAGACAAAGAGTTGGAGGAACAAATAATTATAACAAAAGGCCAGTGCTCTCAAAGTAGTGGGCAGGATATGTGGAAGGTATTCCCAATATGCCTCAAAGGGCGTGTAATGGGATACTTTACCTAAATTTTTTTACTCTCGTTACTTAACCATGTTGTTTTTGAAGTGTTTTTTTTTTGTTTAACGTTTTTACACGATGGAGTAGCCAATCCTTCCGTAATCAACTTCTATGACATGCATGATAGGATGCAGTGTTCTTTTCTTTGCTGCCCTCTCAAGCCGTGGTGATATACATTGAGGAAGCCTGTTGATAGCATCACTTGACAGTCATTGTTCTGGAACATACAGGGTTAGAGAGGTAGATGGACACTGAACAAGACATAGAGAAAGGGAACTGCTCTCTCTCAGGCATGACTTAAAAGGTGACTTAATATGGTTGTACATAGGGCTGACTACTGCAACAACTGGAGAGGAATTACTCTCCTCGCAGTTCCCAGTCAAATACTATGCAGGATAATCAACCAGAGAATTTCAAAAGCAGTTGACCATAAACTGAGGAAAGAACAAGTTGGTTTTAGAAAGAACAGAAGACGTGGAGATCATATATTCACCCGCAGGAACATTATGGAGCAGTGCTCAGAATGGCAGAGACAGATATACATTAATTTTGTTGATTTTGAAAAGGCTTTTGACAGCATACACAGGGACAGCCTATGGAAAATACTGAGGGCTTATGGAATTTCCAACTGCATTGTTTCCATTATAAAAAGCCTCTATTCTAACTTTACATGCAGTATTGGATTGAGCAACCTAACTTTCGAAGTGAAAACAGAAGAACGACAGGGATGCACCTTATCAACATTTTTTTGGGCAGGCATAGATTGGGTGATGCGCCGGACAACAGAGGACAGTCCAAGAGGAATAAGATGGACTACATTTTCTACATTGGAAGATCTGGAATATGCAGATGACATCGCACTGCTAGCACATTCACATCAACACATCCAGGAAAAAACGGATAGACTTAATAAGTACAGCCAGCAGGTGGGCTTGAACATCAACCTAATGAAGACAGAGGTCATGACGCTCAATGTGAGCAACCCTGAGCCCATATCAGTAAGGAATCAACAACTGGAACAGACAGATGCCTTCACATACCTAGGATGCATAGTAACACCAGACGGTGGAGCAAGCAAAGACATCAACAACAGAATGAACAAAACAAGAACAGCCTTTTTTAGCCTAAACAACATCTGGAAGTCCTCTCAGTACATCACAAGCACAAAATTAGGATTATATCAGAGCTGTGTGCTTTCTGTGCTTCTCTATGGCGCAGAGAGCTGGAGAGTTACAGAGAAGGAAATGTCGAAATTGTCCTCTTTTCACACAACATGCCTAAGGAAATCTTCTGGCCAAACACCATCAGCAACCAAGAACTACTTATTCGGAGTAACCAGGAAGACATGCACACCATCATAGCTGGCAGACGCTGGAGTTGGGTTGGCCACGTCCTCAGAAGGGACCCTGATACCATCACAAGAACAGCTATGCTATGGACCCCTGAGGGAAAGCGAAAGAGAGGCCGACCAAAAACAACTTGGCGGAGAACTGTGGAGGCTGAGATGCAAAGAATGAACTACAGTTGGGGCACTGTACGAAGGATGGCTGCCGACCGAGCAAAGTGGAATCAATTTGTTGCTGCCCTACAAGACACCACCAGGCGTGATGGCCGCTGACTGCTTTGACGGTTGGCGGTTATGGATCAAAGAAGAAGATAGATTGGGTAATGCACCAGACAACAGAGAACAGTCCAAGAGGAATTAGATGGACAAAGTTTTCTACACTGGAAGACCTAGAATATGCAGATGACATTGCAGTACTCGCACATTCACATCAACATATCCAAGAAAAAACTGATATACTGAATAATTATAGCCAGCAGGTTGATCTGAACATCAGTCTGAAAAAGACAGAGGTCATGACACTCAATGTGGGCAATCCTAAACCAATAACAATAAGGAACCAGACGTTAGAACAGACAGACACATTTACTCACCTAGGATGCATAGTAACACCAGATGGCGGAACAAGCAAGGACATTAACAACAGAATGAATAAAGTGAGAACAGCCTTCGCTAGTTTCAACATCTGGAAGTCTTCCAAGTAAAGCACAAACACTAAATTAAGACTGTATGAGAGCAGTGTACTTTCTGTGCTTCTCTGTGGTGTGGAATGCTGGAGAGTAACAGAGAAGGAAATGTCAAAACTGTCATCCTTCCACACAATTTGACTAAGGAAAATTCTCCAAATCTTTTGGCTGAATCTCAAAGTGTTAACATAATTAATACAGCACTTACTGAAGACCAGCTGTAGTTGTAGACTCATAGACAGCAGATAATGTTAATCAGAATCAACGTCATCACACTCCAAGCAAACCCATAGGTGCTCAGTCTCCCTCAGCAAACGTTGAAGGGTATGAATGTTAATTGTTCCTGTTGTGCACTGGTTGTATACACGCCAGATGTGTCCTCTCATAAGTCCATGACCATGACAGTAGATCCACATCAGTTCTTGAAGAATTGATGCTTCTTTGGAGGTTTTCTATTCATGTTGGAGCCATCCATTTTGGACCTTTTGAAGCCTTGATTGTGAGCCAGATACAATAATTGCCTTTGTTAATAAAGTCTCAGACAGCCATCTTAAGGCAGCAGTAACTGCCTCTACCTCCATTCCCATGCTGGAGGTTGTTATCATGTAAGCCCCGCTATGTTCAGCATTGGTTCTGCCCTTTACTCTAGCAGAGAAGCCTCACCCTGATTTATTGCCACTGATTACAGATCCAGTAGTGTACACAATGGCATCACCATCCGCAGCATTAACATTTATAAGCTAATCAATTTCCAGCTCTGCTCTCCCATTGGCCCAAGTTCTCCACTCTCTACCAAGGCTGATGACAGCAGATAAAAGACAATATAACCTTCAGCACGTACGTTTCTCCACTCATTTATCGTAACAATTATTAAAATTACATTAAGCTGTAAGAAAGATGCAGGTGTTGAAGGTAACTAGTCAGAGCTGTTTCAAGATTGTTGATATTTACTGTCGCGTGTAGTAAATAGTATTAAATGTAATGAGATGTGGCTGGCTGTCATACATTCTCACGTTATGAAGCTTAATCACGAAGACCGAACACACTGGATGAAATACGACACATTTAATCAGCCATCTTAGATGCAGGAAGTATGAAGAAGGAAGAAGAGTTAGCCTAAGGGCAAGTAACTCTAGTAGGAAACAAAACTAAACATCGAAACGATAATATACATCAACACCCCCCCATCTTTATGAGTGAACAAAGTCATTCATCCAAGAGGGTTTCTTGCGATCTCTTTCAGGTCTCTTAGAGCAAGATGGTAGGAGAGAATGTTCTTTGCCAGCTTTCCCAGGACTAGAAGTAGCTGGAGTTGAAGGATCAACTTCTGGAGGATTGGAGATGTTCACTTCACTAGTGTTTTCCATGTCTGGCAAAACAACCTGTTGCTCGTATAGAACTGGAGAGGAGACATCAATTTCCAGGTCCGCGGGATCAGGTGTGAAAGGTGTTGTCCTTTCAGAGAGCCTCTTATCAATCCTTCCAGGTTGCCAGTTTGGTTGTTCAGGATCTTGATAGTAGCCTGGCTGGTGAGACAACTTGGGCAGATCATGAGCAGTTTTATCATGATACGTCTTCACTGATCTGTCTCTCTTGCATCTACTTTCAGTAACTCTACTGTGAGATGCAACGGGTTTCACTGCAGAAGGTATCAGTGTACACAGTTTCCTGTTGAACAGTATTACGAAGTTCAAGAAGTGCCTCATATGCATCTGTATTGACCTGAACAGTCTTTCTCATCATACCCTTGATGAGTTTCACAGCAGATTCAGCTAATCCATTGGCTTTATGGTGACCTGGTGCTGATTTAACATGAAGTATTCCCCATCTAGCAGTAAATGATCTGAACTGTGCAGACGTAAACTGAGTACCTTGGTCAGATACAATAACTTTAGGAACACCATAACGAGCAAAATGAGACTTCAATTTCCTGATGACTAACTGTGCTGTCATTGTAGGTAGAAAGTCTACTTCAATGAAGTTGGAAAAGTAGTCAATCAGAACTAGATAAGTTCGGCCTTCTATAATAAAGATGTCAGTGCCAACTTTCTCCCAGGGTGATAAACCTCTTGAGTGTTGGTTTAAAGGTTCTTTAATATTCCTTGCCTTCGTTTCTTGACATTCTGGACAACTGTCAGCTATCTGTCGAATCTCAGCCGTCATGCCGATCCAAAACAGACAACTTCTGGCCCAGCGCATCATGCTGTCACATGCAAGATGAGCAGTGTGTAGCTTCTGCTTGATTTCAGGCCTCAGTGCTTTTGGGATAAAAATACGCTCTCCTTTAAGTATTATGCCTTGTTTTGTTGTCAGCGTATCACGAATGTCCAAATGAGACATAAGCTCAGCTGGTACATCAGACTTTTTTGTAGGCCACTGTTGTAGTCATTCTTCATGAGGGGTTTTCTGTATGACTACTGAATCGTGCTGATTTCGCGAATATATATAATCTTGATGCAGTAAGATAAAAACTCAACGTAGGCACATCAACAAGTGCCAATATTGTGGTAGTCAAACTCGTTACTTGAAATTGATACATCGTTTATTGACATCACATCATACAGGACGAGACATTCAACGTTGACGGTTAATAGGTAATTCAACATGATGATAGTGGACGTATGTCCTCAATAAACATCCAAATAAATAGTCTCAGAAGAATCCTCAAGCAAATTCTGACTGGGTCTTTGAGTCAATACATCAATAGGCATAAAAGTCATGAGGTAGTTAATTACAAGGTTATACTGATAACGGTTGACCTTTCTCAAGGACAGGAGATTCTCATTATACTTGGTAGTATCTAAGATCCCGATCTTGATTATGTTCTTTTTGTAAAATGTCCTCATTAACTAATCATAGTCGAACGTAGGTACAGGTTCCTACTAAATAATCCTAGGCGTATAAAGTTACTTAGGTATTGATACTTGAATCACCTCTTGGATTAGCCGTGACTGACACAACGGCTTCCCAATAATATATATACAACGAAGATCCACGGTATTTACCGATAATCCTTTTGATAGGCATATACATGCATATAAAATATATATCTTCAGCTGTGAATCCATTTCGTTACAGGCTAGTTACCTGTCATCGACTAGATACTCACGACTTTGGAGAACAAACATTATTATTATAATAATTACATACTTGGTTCTTCCAACGAATCGACACTTACGTGGACGACTACCGGCTACGACTGCTAATCCGCAGGGCCGGGTCTAAACATAATATTTTCACCCAATACTTGGGGTTAAAATCCAAAGATCATAGGACTGATCTTGGGTTACCAGCTTGTACAATCCAGTTCATGACGTCAGACCCCTGTCTGGCAACACGTGCGGGCGGGAATAACCCATACTCGCATTAGTGCAAAATCGTGCGCTACAAAAATCAAGCTCACCAATAATACTTACTATCATGTAAGTTGGTGCGTAAAGTCTTCTACAGTGGCAGGACCACACATTAATAAACATGAGACTAACATCATCTGTAAAAGACTGTTGCGGCCTACAAAAAGTATGCTACAGCCACCCATGCAAAATGGTCAACTTCAACCTCTGAAGCACGCTGTCTTTGAGAGTTTCAGCTTTAATCTTTTCCATCATCACATCTGGTATTTCAGGTAATCTTACAAGTGCATCAGCTCCTGCATTGCTCTCTCTCTCTCTATCAGCTAAGGAATCCAATGTGACATTGTGAATACAAACTCTGGACAGTGTGTCGGCTATAAGAAGATTGGAACCTTGTACCCATTAGAATTCAAAGTCATATCGATGGCTGCGCATCAGTAAATTCTGCAGTCTTCGAGGAATTTGACTCAGAGGTTTCTTAACGATGGCTGCCAAAGGTTTATGGTCGTTGATGACTGTAACTTTCCTTCCATAAGTGTACTGGTCAAAGCGTTCCAAACCATATACAACAGCTAAGAGTTCCTTCTCAATTTGAGCCCAGCGTTGTTCTGTTTCAGTTAGAGCTCTTGAAGCAAACTCTATTGGATGACCATTTTGTAGCAGGACAGCCCCAAGTCCATAGCTGCTACTATCAACTTGAATACACAAAGATTCATCAGGATCATAGTATGCCAGTACTGGAGTAGAAGTAATCAGTTTCTTGACTCTCTTGAAGGCTTGTTCACATTCAGCAGACCAGATAAAGGGAGTATCCTTACGGGTAAGTTCTCTTATTGGATGAAGAACTTCTGAAAGATTGTTGAGAAACTTTGCTAGATACTGTATCATGCCGCAAAATCTGCAAACCTCATGACAGTCCTTAGGAACGGGCATGTTTAGTATTGTCTCACCCTTTTTCTTGTCTGGTTCAACACCTCGAGCAGTAATAAGGTGACCCATGAAGGTAATTTCTTCTTTCTTCTCTTGAGCTTTACCTTCATTCAGTTTAATGCCTTTCTCTGTACACCTATGTTTCAGTACTTTAAGCTTCAGATCATGGTCCTTAATTGCTTGCTGTCTGTTTGATCCACAACCTGCAATAACTATGTCATCAGCAACATTGATGCAACCATGAAGACCTTCAAGAGCTTGTGCTAGATGCCTTTGGAAAATTTCACTGCTTACATTCAACCCAAATGGTAGTCTAGACCATCTAAACCTACCAAAAGGTGTAATCATTGTTGTAAGTTTACTAGACTTCTCATCAAGTTTGATATGCCAGAATGCTTCCTTGATATCCAGCTTTGTGAAAATCTTGGCATTATTGAGTTCAGACAATACATCATCCAGAGTTAGTAATCTGTAATGCTCTCTCTGCAAAGCCTCATTCAGGGGTCTAGGATCAATGCATATTCTTAAAGAACCATCAGACTTTTCAACAACAGCCATTTGGTTAACCCATTCAGTCGGTTCCTCTACTGGTATTAATATACCTCTGTTCATTAGATTTTGAAGCTCTGATTTTACCTTGCACTTAAGTGAAAATGGTATTTTTCTGCACGGCAGTACCTTTGGACGAATATTAGGATCAATATGCAACACAGCTTCACCCAGGACACCTAGATGGTTATCAGAGTTATGATCATTATCTAAACTGTCAGTAGCCACCTTAGCAATAAATTTGTTTGTGTTGACTGTCACAAACTGTAGATCCTGCAGTGTGTTGTTGCCCAGCAAACATGTGAATCTATTTTTCACAACAGTAAACCTTATATTGAAATTTGTCGCAGTCTTAGGATTCTCAGCAGTTAATAGAACTTCTCCCAGTGGAGTCATCTTAGTACCATTCCACATAACAAGCCTCTGTTTAGTGGGTAACAATTGTTCTTGCATCACAAAGCGTTGACAGATTGTATTCACATCAGCTGCTGTGTCTAGCTGAAATTTTACCATTTTTTCATTGACAATGAGTTGTGCAGATGTACAAGCTTTGCTAGACTTCACACAAGCAAGAAAAACTTCAGAATCTTCCACTGAATCTGTGTGAACAGTGTGAACTCTCTTGCATTTAACTCTGAAATGGTTCCTTCCCCCACAGTTTGAGCAAAACTTCCCCCATGCAGGACACTTTTTCTTAATCAATAGATGTTTCTGTCCGCAGTAATGACACTCCTTTCTAGGTTCAAAGTACCCACTGTCAGTGTTACTTTGACAGGCTTTACCAGCAGCATGCCTAGTGTCTCTCTTGGGAGGTTTATGGTTGAGTGATTTTTTTCTGTACCTTTTCAACCCTTGCTTCAGAAGGTTGTACTGTATTATTCATCTCACTTATGTCGTTTCCAGTTTGCTCGAAGACTCTGCATATGTGAATGGCTTTCTTTAGATCGATGTCAGCTTCCCTCAAGAGCTTCTCTTGTAGCCTTTTGTTAACAGTAAAGACAATTTTGTCTCTTATCATAGATCCTTGTCGTTAAAGTTGCACAAATCTGCCTTAGTTCTCAGCTCAGTCAAGAAAGAATTAAAGGGATCTTGAAGAGGTGTGTTCCAGAATCTGAACGTATGTAATACTTTATTGCTTCGTGAGCTACAATGGTTCTGGAGCAAATTGAAAATTTTAGTAGGATTAGAGTGGTCTCCTTCCTCTGCCAGTTGATCAAAAACTTCAACAGCTTGAGGTCTAGCACAGTGTAGGATGATGGCCGCTCGAACAGGATCAGGTTTAGAAGCCACCTCTGATGCATGCATGTATAGATCTAACTGTCGTCTCCATTTACGAAATGTGTCTGGTTTGACGTTATTTATCTCTAGGCAGGGTGGTAACCGAAACATGGGCTGTTCTGCCATGACGAAATGTCTAACAATGGTATGCAAGCAATAACACCTCACCTCAAGTCTGTGATGTCAGCACACGTCTCAGCAGAATAGTTCGAATTCTGTAGAAATAAACACCGCTGCCACCATGTTGATATTTACTGTCGTGTGTAGTAAATATTGTTAAATGTAATGAGACGTGGCTGGCTGTCATACATTCTCACGTTATGAAGCTTAATCACGAAGACCGAACACACTGGATGAAATACGACACATTTAATCAGCCATCTTAGATGCAGGAAGTATGAAGAAGGAAGAAGAGTTAGCCTAAGGGCAAGTAACTCTAGTAGGAAACAAAACTAAACATCGAAACGATAATATACATCAACAAAGATGATGGGACAAGCTGGGCTATCAAAGGTTCCCGGACTGACTTTGAGAGCTAATTGGAACTAATACATACCTGGCCCACTAAACAGAACTACAAACTTTCATTTCATTTTGGTTCATGCATATATTTTTTTTTACTTGTGTTTTTTTTTTTTTTCTATGGATTCGTGAGTCAAGTTAAGTGGAAGGCTGGAAGCAGCAGTTTTGCCAAGAAATACTTACTTAGTCGTTCCTCTTCTTCCTACAATTTCATAGATGTTTGGAAGAGAGTGCCATATTATCCTAACGGCTGTCTTCCATACTATCCCAGTTTGGCCCCGTGTGAATTCTTCCTGATCTTTAAAGATTCATTTGAAGGAACGAAGATTCAAGAACATCGAAAAATTACAAGAGATGTCAAGAACAACACTGAATGCTGTCAGCTCTTATGGGTGCTGCTTTGAAGGTGATGGGAGAGGTCAGAACTTAGTTTTTATTGAATGTTAGAATGCATCAAAAAAGCCCAACAAGAAATTAAAAAAAGATATCACCAAAATAACTGAAGACAAAGCAGAACAAGAAGAGCTGATAGAGAGAAACAGATCAAGA